>KZ451980.1:4822656-4927929 GCA_002786265.1 Apostasia shenzhenica
TAAATAAAATGTAAGGATTTTTTAACTAGGGTGTGTTGATTGTAAAATTAAAATAAATAAGTGTGTGTCATGTAATATTAAACTTTAGGGTGTCTAATAAGTAAATATTGAAGTTTTTTGTGTCATACGGGTAAAAATCTCAAAAAAAAAAATTAGAATCATTAAAAATTCTCAAAGTTGTACTACTTTCACAAACTAGTAATTCACTGACCAGCATAAAGTAAAGAGACAAGAGCATGAAAACTTGGACAATGATTCCATGACCCTCATTCCTTCATGTCAACATGAAAATGATTCTAAGACAACAGTCACATGAGTGCATGAGCCTGTGCAATGGGAAAATGACCAAAAGGTCCTTCATAAGTTCGGAAAAAATATTAGCAAAGTCGGGGGGGCGTAAATAAGTCGAGCATAATTGCGTGAGACTGTGTTCGTGTTCAAGCTCGTATCTACAACTTGTTTTTGTTCGAGCTCAACTAGTAAGTAAAGCTGAAATACGTACGAGTCTGCACTCAAAATTGTGAACTAGCAATGACACATTTTTGTCAGTCTGAAATTGAGCTCTCGATCAAAGCCCAAATTAATCATGTCGTTGAACATAATATTGTTTTCATTATCAAATAACATAAATTAGAGCTAGATTAATCTCAATAATCAAACTACTTAAATTATTTTTTGCATACTATAGTCCTGTTTGGCGCGAGGATCAAAACAGGACCAAAATGGTACTAATTTAAAAAATAATAATAATAATAATAATAAATAAAATTTTTAAATCATTCCACACAAATTCAAATATAAAAAAATATTATTTAACTTTACATACTCAATAATTTAAAATAAAAATATCAACTTTATTTCATATTTTAAACCGAATATTCAAATTGAGTATTTTGATCTAAGATGTGATAAGTTTATATTTTTATTAAAAATTATTGAGTATGTGAAGTAAAATATTATTTTTTATATTAAAATTTGTGTAGAATAATTAAAATAATTTATTAATTATTATTATTGTTATTTTTTAAACTAGTATTATTTTGGTCCTGTTTTGGTCTTTGTGCCAAACAGGGTAATTTACATGAAAGTTGAAGCACTAAGTTGTCTTTTTAAGCTCAAAAAATCATTGATCACCCATGCTCTTAACAAGTTTTTGATCGAATAATTTGTGCCAAATCAAGTTATAAATATCACTTTAAATGAGTATGCTTATGACCTTTATATGTATCATTTATAATGATAAATGAGTTAAAAATTAATATGTTCAAAATTAATCTGTCATTTTTAATAATTACATAATCCCACACTGAATCAAATACTTAGGAAATTCTGCAAAATGCAATTCATCTCTCTAAATATAATTTATAGTATTCGATGTTATTTTTCTACATATTTAATTTAAGATATAAAATTAGTAACTTCGCACTAAGTAGCTAAAAATTGACAAATAAATTATTAAAATATTAATTGTTGAGAGAATTAAGTGCATGCTATTAAAATATAATATTTTTATATATTTAATACTTAATTTTTTAATATTATATTTTTATTAAAAAAAATTACATAAAAATTATAATTCATGTACGACTGATATTATAAAATCACGACATGCATGTACTTGAAGTTGTAAACTTCAAATAATTTTTATGATTAATATATAATATTAAAAATTTATATATTAAATATTAAAATAATTAAATTTTAGTGCTATCGATATAAATTTTTTAATTGTTTCAAATAAAAACCCATTTTGAGATTAAAAAAAATAGAAAAAAACCTTCAATTTTTCAATTTTTTTTAATTAAAATTTACCAAATTACTGAAATCTATGAGGCATGGAAAAAGTCATTTCATTGGTGAAATATATAAAGGAATCACTGCAATCAATATGATTTGAGGGAACTCACAGTCATCTGTCAATCACATTAAAGTCATCATACAGCAGTTCAATAGTGATCATATTTTTTTTTTATCTTTTAAAGATTCTTTTTGTTTGCAAAAAATTAATCTTCATAAATTAAAATTAAATTTAAATAAAAAAATTTTATTAAAAAATAAATAATGTAATATAAAATTAATTATTATATTAAAATAAGTAAAAAATATAAATTAATTATTATTTTAATAAATATATAAAATGTAAAATAAAATTAATTTTATTTTATTAAATTTTTAATTTAAATTATGTATAATATGAAATATAATTAAATTTTAATATTAATTTTTATGTGTGAAACTACATACTCATTTAAAATTAGCTTGATTAATTTTAATTCAACTAAATAAATAAGCCCTAAATATTATATATTTTTACATCATTTAAAAGTTATATTCAGAAGAAAAAAAATTCTCGTTTGACCAAAAGATTACTGTGTTCAATAATACGGTTTACCTAATGTAGTATAGAGTTTTAGATTTCAAATTCAAAATTTAAATTAGTAAAATTTAATCAATAGTTTTCTATTTATAATATATTTATAAAAAAACTATGATGCTTAATTAAATCTAAATAAAATGGTGGATATAAATCATTTTGTCCATTATGATCTGTTAATTATATAGGCTGATTAGATAATGATTTTGTTAGTAAAATTTATTCATTATTGGAAGAATAATGATAGATTGTAATTTTTAAATATGTATAATTAATTTCACATTCTAATGCAAGATTTAGTCATTAATTTGTAATTGATATATATTGTATAAATTATAGTTTCTGATATTTAATTTATTGGTTGATATGAGATTAGAGAGAGAAGATAAACTATTTTTAATTTTAAAATTTTTTTAAGATATACAACTCAGGTATGATTTGTATTAGTATATTTGATCCCAACGTTACAACTCTATTAAATTAAAAGTAAATAATTATTTTATTCTTGAAATTTTCACATCAATTAAGATAATGAGCTTATTCTAGATTTTTTTTTTCAAAAAAAAAAATCTTAAATTAAGAGGATAAATTTAAGTGCAATAGGGGTTCAAGAAACTAAAATGAGAAAGATTATAAGGATTAAATGGGGGGAATTTTTGTGCAGAAAGAAAAGTTTAGCAATCATATTTTATTAATATTGATAGTTTATATCAATATGGATCATGTTAATTAACGAGAATCAAACTGAAGAGTCGATGTGCTTATACAGACTATATTTATGGAATCTATGTATTCGTATAAATTATATCTGAGTCTTATAAAATTTTTAAAATTAAGATTATTTTGAATTCTCTCTCCAACTTCAAGGGCTAAAATGTAATTTACCCTAATTAAGATTAAGATCTTGAAGCATGACAAAAATAAGTCAAAACTAACAGTTTCCCATTTGAAAATCATGCCAATTAATTAATCTGATTAATCTGTCTTTTTATTAGCACCAAGCTGCAATCTAGTAATATTTTAAATATTAATAGTTTGCAAAAAAAGGTTCAATTTATAAAATAGAAATCCTCTCCTAAGGTTGAATTTATTGAGTTTGGGCGTAAATATAAAAAAGGGGCATTTTAGCCTCAATATTTGAATGCTATATTTTGTTATTTTATTTTATTTATTTATGTCTAAGTATTTTTAATGAGTAATGGCTCTTCAAATAAAATATTTTTTTGATAAAAAGTAATCATTTAAATATATATATCATGAAGGTATATAAGTTTATGTATGTATTGCTATCAACTAATAACACTGTATAATGAATAAATCATGCATCATTTTAATAATGAATCAAAACAAAAGATAGATTAAATTAAGAATATTTTTTTAATGTAAAACTAAGAATATCTTAAAACAAGGAGACAAAATGTTTTTCATAATATAAAAATGACTTCATAATTATTATCAAATCACAAAATTAATTAATATTATTGTAATCATATCATAGCATTAATTTTTTATCAAAAAAAATATTATAGATAATTCTCAGGTCAATCAAGTTGATTTGATATTTAATGAGGTATTATTCAAATTCTTGAGGATTTGATTAGACCCAATGCCCAATGCATACCTGCCAAGTGTTGCTCTAGCAGATTGCCACCTGGGCCTAGTAATTTTTTTTATTTTTATATTTTATATCAAAGTTAAGTGATGTTACTTCAGAAATAATTGAGAAGAAGAAAAAAATATAGAAGTAGAAAGAGGGAAATGAAGAGGGTATACATCTAGTCATTTGTAATTAGGAGCGATAATTTATGACCTAATCTATCAACTCGACTTAAATTTAATTAAGGGAGCGTTTAGTTCAATGTTATTTTGACGTTATGTTATGTTATCTAGAGAAAATAATTATTTGATTTAATGACATCTATAAATAATCTTCTATAAGATTATAAAATTATTAGTCAAAATATGATACGCAGATATCATGATATCTAAATTACATAACATAACATCAAGATAACAATGAACCAAATGTCTCATAAATATAAATCAATTTTATACAGATTTATATCATAAATAGGTCAACTCAATTACAACTTGCTAATAATTTTTTTATTAAGATTAATACTAACAATATTAATTTAAATATTAAGGACTTGTTTGTTTATAAGGTTTAAATTTAATAAGATTAAAATTAAATTTGAATGGAGATATTTTTAATTAAAAGTTGTGAATAGTGTGAAATAAAATTAGTTATTATATTGGGATATATGAAAAATGTGAATAAAGTTAGTTATTATATTGAGATATGTGAGGAATGTGATATAAGTTAGTTATTACGTTAGGATATATGAACAATGTGAAATAAAGTTAACTTTTAATATTAAATTTTATGTATGATGTGATACGTCTATTTAAAATCAAATAATAATAATTTTGAACTGTCAAATAAATATGTGCTAATTGTTAGAAGTATATATTACATATTTTAATTTATATTTAATTTATTAATTATATTCCAATATTATATTAATTAAAAGCATAAAACAATGAATTTGTCGAGTTTTGGAACTCAAAAATATAAACTGGTCAAATAATCCGGCCATTTATTAAACAGATCAAGTATGGGTTTTAATGATTGATCTGTTTTACTCGATCAAACATGCATATCTATTTTTTTTTTACCCAAACTCAACCAGCTACTTGAATTACTAGTTCTTTTCGTAAACTATGTGGGGTTTAAACTAATTTGAAATGTCAGTTTTAATTAGAAATTGAAATTTTATGTTGGAATTGAATTCTAGACATACCGACTTTTTAATTAACGCATTCTAACATACCATTTGTTCGATGCATAAATTTTCTTTTAATTATTAGACGATCAAGTTAATTAACATAAATTAAATTTTGGAGCGAGTGATGCTAGTGGTCGATGCTCATACCGAGTTTTGGTTTCAACTAAAAAATTAAGTCCTAAAGTTTAGGATAAATTTCATTCATTATTTCCATTAAAAATAAGTCCTAATATACAAATTAGTAGCAAATGAAACTCTGAGGTTGGAAAATTGGTTATAAATAGTTCCATCCATTTTTTTCTTCATGTGTAATTAATGCAAATTTTGAAATATGTTGATATAAGTTTACAATTTTAAAAATTCATTTAATTATTTTATGTAAGGTCTTTGAATTGGACATAAATATTTTGATGAGTTTCTTTCTATGAATTTTGTCAACTTTTTATCCCCAAGTGAATAGAAATCATTTTTAATTTGCATTAATAAAAAAAAATATCATTTCTCTTTGTGTATCACTCAATTTCTTCTTACAGAGTATAACAATAATAGTGTGTAGCAATTGATTGTTACCCCGGTGCACAGCTACCTACTGAGCAGCCCGTGCAAGTGGCAACAACACTATTAGAATTGAGCGAGTGAGGAGGAAGAAGGTGAGAATAAAATGATAAATTTTACTCTCTTTTATTATTTATCAGTTTCTGAACGATTTTAAAATTCAAGAATCTAAATTAAGAATTTCAAAATTATAAACCTATGTAGCTTTACCTTATAATTTTAAAAATGTAGATGTAATTTATCCTATTTTTAATGGTATCTCAACTTCATACATGAATAAAATTTAGTGTACTTTTTCTTTATAAACACATTTCTAAAATAGCTTTTTAATAACTCTCACTAAAGTAAAAAAACTTTATATCATTTTAGACTCAAATTAAAGCAAGGATCAAATTTGATGATTCATAGTTCCACAACTATATTATACCCAATCAAGGCCCTGCCCTCTCACACTTTCCTGTTGGTTAAATTATTGGATTCGAGAATGCTCGATTCAGAGCCCAAGCAAAGGTCCTTGGGTAGATGCACATTGCCTACCAGTCTTGTTACGTCTGTAACAATTGTTATTTAATCTCTTCATATATATATTTTTTTATTTTATATAAGTATTTTTCACTTTATATAGATTTTTTTCATTTTATATAAGTATTTTTTTATCTAGTATGCAAAATAAAAAAAAAAGTTCATACAAAGCAGAAAAAGATTGTATAAAATATAAAAGGAGTATTTACTTATATCACTCCTAAAGTAAATTTTATTAC
The DNA here is from genome assembly GCA_002786265.1 of Apostasia shenzhenica. Classification (NCBI taxonomy): domain Eukaryota; kingdom Viridiplantae; phylum Streptophyta; class Magnoliopsida; order Asparagales; family Orchidaceae; genus Apostasia; species Apostasia shenzhenica. Next base: position 4,829,136 of record KZ451980.1, read on the forward strand.
ATATTTCACCTCCAAAGTTGTCTATTTACTTTTGTCTCCCCTAATTTTGAATGATTATTTACAAACTAAACTCCTTCCCTCACTCCCGTTATCTTCCTGTGACCTTAACTTTGGGGGTGAAATATGTAATAAAGCTTATTTTAGGGGGGACAAAAATAAATAGATAATTTTGGAGATGAAATATGTAATAAAGCTTACTGTAGGGGTGACATAAGTAAATTTTCCAATATAAAAATAGTAATACCAAATATGATATTTTGTATAGTTTATTTTGCTCTGCAAGATTATTTTTTCTTCATAAATATATACAAAACTCAGAAAACTCCCACACAATATGAAAAAATACCTGTACAAATTAATAAAATTACACAGAACACTAAAAAAAGATATGAAATGGTATTTTCTCGTTGTTTTGTGCTCAGCATGACGATTAAGATTAGGCACTGAACTAGTGAATTGGAGCAATGCTGGGATAGGATAAATATTTCATTTTTTATATATTTTTTTAAAAAGGTATGATATAAAATACTAAGAAATGGATGCTTATTAATGTTATGTATGTAATTATGTTTACAATAAGTTTAAAGTATTTGATTTAATATTTATATAAAGGGGGGGGCGCGGGGCGGCGCGGTGGCTGCGCGGCTGCCGGATCCGGAGGAGAGAGAGGGCAAGAGTATAATGGTAATTTTTATATTTTTTAATAATAAAAAAATAAAAAAGGGACCCAGATGATAATTTTTGAAAACTTAGGGGCCCCGAAGATAGGATTTAAAAAACGTGGACCTGTGTGATAATAACCCTTAAACTCAAGGACCTGGATGAAATTTGCCCTATATTTTTTTACAGTTGATGATGATGTAGTGTAGAAAGAAATATATTCTTTCTATAAGATTTTTGCTCAGTAAAAAAAAATTAAAGACCTTTTGTATCTGATGTATTTTTATTAGTTTTTAATAATATATCGGCCCGGGGATGAATTTTAGATAAAAAAAAATAACTCGATTTATGTTTCACAAAATATACGATTGACAAATCTACTAAAATAAGACGACTTTGGAGGGATTGAAGGTGCTTCATCTTGACTACCAAACAGACCATATATCAGAACTAGTCACATAAATTAGTCATCCTCTCTCTCTCTCTCTCTCTCTCTCTCTCTCTCTCTCTCTCTTTTTCCGGTAGCAATGGAATTCAAGGGTTCTTCCAAGCTTCCAGCGGAGCAACCCAAATTCCTACTCCAAAACCCAGATAAAAGAGATAACCAAAGAGATGGTAACAGGGAGCTTCAGATGGTGATCTCCTCCTCTGCTTCGGGAGCAGAGAAAGAGCTCCCGCTAGCTCCATCATCCACGCCGGAGAAGGACGATCAGAGGAAGCAGCTCGCGCCAAAGAGAAGCACGAACAAGGACCGGCATACCAAAGTCGACGGCCGCGGCCGGCGGATCAGGATGCCGGCGCTGTGCGCCGCCAGAATCTTCCAGCTGACCCGCGAGCTCGGCCACAAGTCCGACGGCGAGACGATTCAATGGCTCCTCCAGCAGGCTGAGCCCTCAATCATCTCTGCTACCGGCTCCGGCACCATCCCCGCCTCCGCCCTCGCCGTCGCCGCTGCTGCTGCCGTCACCGGCGGCGCTGCGGCCGCTCCCTCTTCTATCTCCCACCCTTCTGCCTCTGCCGCCGCCGCCGCCGCCGCCGCAGCTGCGAGGCCTAATTGGGCCTCCGGAATCTGGCAGCCGCCGCCAGTTGTCGGATTCGGATGCTCTGGGTTTCTCCCTCCGACGACGACCCTCTCTGGCGCCGCCGGCGAAGGGTCTGCTGGAGGGTTTATGCAGAGGATTGGGCTGCAGGGGATCGAGCTCCCCGGAGCCAATCTTGGTCAGATGAGCTTTGCTTCGATGCTTGGAGGTCCCAGCCAGCCATTGCCAGGGCTCGAGCTTGGGCTCTCCCAAGATGGGCACATTGGGGTTTTGAATCCTCAAGCTTTGAGCCAGTTCTATCACCACATGGGGCAGGGAAGAGGGGGAGGAACTGGTGATCACTTGCAGCATCATCATCAACATCATCAGCATCATCATAGCCAGGGTTCCCTTGGCAAGGATGATTCTGAAGGATCAAGTCACTAGCAGATTATTGATTGCTGAAAGATATTATGTTCAAAGAAAGATCTTCGGGTCAAAGATGGAGTCTTCTTCCTTCTACGAGTTGGATGAATCTGTCCTTCTTCTGCAAGCCAGTTGATAGGGATTCTCCGCATTCGGGTAAATCCATTTCTCTTCATTCTCTCTTTTAGGGATAAGCTCGAAAAGGTGACATTGCATATTGAACACCAACACTAACACCTCACTCATCAGAAATGCTGGATATATTTCAATTTAGGCTTAGCTTGCTATTTCTTGCTGTTAAATCTATGGTTACCATCTAACCTAAAAGCTTAAGCTTATATGTTTCAATTTGCAGCAAGGAGTTTGTTTTTTAACCTTGTTGTTATAGGTAATTGAGACTTTTAACTCTAGTACCATGTTATTCTCTGGTTATGAACTGACCTAAAAGCTTAAACTTGTAGGTTGACTCAGAAATAATTTTATATTTTAACAGTTGTTATGATTGATTCTTCGTGGTTTATCATGCTAATATGTTGTTTTTACGCAATTGTCTTTATAGTAACTATATGTATACCTACCTTTGATAGAAGTTAACCAGATTTGTGTGGCATGTGTGTGTTTTGTGATATAAACAAGTGAAAAATAAGATTTGAATTTTCAGTATGTGATATTTTCTTCTCTTTAGTAACTTCTCATTGATTTTACATATTATATTGGAAATGCAGGTGTAGATTTGATTAAGGAATGGCTAGCCATATTGAGGTATATATATTTGTTTACTATGAGGTTTGTAGATATAAATGTAAAGCCATCAGCAATTATTTTTTTGGTTTCTGGTTCTGGATGGAGTTGGAATTGGCTTGTTTTTCTGCTGAGGAATAATTGTATCATGCATAATATTATGTGTTTTCTTCATTTGAATAATAGTTGCAGATTTTCTGCTTGGCTATGGATAACTTCAGTTAAGCTGCTCATTCTTGAACAAAAGTGTTCATCTGTCCTATTTCACATTGTGTGGTATTTGAAGTTTTTCTTTAAAATCAATGAGATGTTCTACTCATTTGGAATATAAGTTGATATTTAATTATGTATAAATCTATGGATTTTTAGTTTCATTTTCTTATGTTATGATATCTTATGATTCTACTGTCTCTTTCATTGAGTAAAAACTATGTTGAGAGGGAAAAAAAAGGCAATGAAGAACTAAATGCCTAAGCAATAAAGAACAAGCTGGTTGGAGTGCTTTGTATATATATGGAGTATTATCTAGGTGATAAGAAGTATGCACTCTTGCTGTAATATCTCGTGATCCAATTGTAGAGGTATTGTCTACTTTAACTTTAGGGAATTACGTGACTTGAGTAATTCGTAGGAGGTTTTCTTATCCCAATACTACTCCAGCTCAAACATGCTTACTACGAAGTTTCACGGTCTTAACCCAAAATGCGTATCTATTATTCGAAATCACATTATTTAGTTGTACAGTTCAAAAGCTCTCATTCTTTTCCTACGTATGATTCATTCTCATGCCCTTCTCTCTACTCATCATCAGATCTAGAAGCCTATTAAAAGCTGTACTTTACTCCAGCAATTTTTTTTTTTCAGGATATCACCTGATGATTACTTCCCGCTCTTTTCGGCCACAGATTTGTCGCACTAATCATGAGGTATATCAAAATTGGTCAGTGGTTGATAACAACTAGGATATTTCTTGACTTCCAGTATGATCTAGATTCTAACTGTAATTATACATCTAACTTGTGGGGTCAAGAGCTTCATTATACACCTAACTGCAGTCCAAATTTAAACATCTAACTTCAGGCCAAATTTATATACCTAACTGCTGAAGTGAAGGCATTAATTGCCCTCAAACTCCAAAGTGCATACTAATTTGACCAAATGGTGCACTGGATTGGAGAATGCAGACAGATTGGCGAATCATATATTCTATATCTATAAAAGTAGATTCTATAGCAAAGTGGCCCTAGACGTGGCTACATAGCATGAGATCAAATCCTCTAGAGGAGTAGACCATCAACTAAAGTTGTGCGCTTTGTTGTGAAAAATGATTGCGAAAGAGGCTAAATAGGCGATGTTGAGCATATCGTATAAAGAGGTCAATTTGATATGTCAAATATGTGCTTACGAATATGTCGCTGATACGAGTTTGAAAAAAGAGGTTTGGGTAGAGCCATTTCGAGTCCCATTTGGTCAAAAATACATAGCTTGTTTTGTGCTAAACATTTGTTCAAGGAGATTGAACTTTAAGAAACAATAAACAAATGTATAACTTTTCGAGGATCTTTGATGATTCCATTGTATGTTACGGAATTACAGAAACATTTGGATTGGTATCCTACGTATGAATTGAATTCTACATTTGTGGTGGAACAATAATGGGATTCTCCAGAGGAAACACAGGGTTTTGCTTCTAAAAGCAACACGCTATTAGAAATCTGATTGTGATCTTTTTGTTCAAATATTAAAGTGTAGCAAGGTCGAAAACAACGAATCTATTTATAATAAATATATCCATGTTGCAAGTTCATTATTACTCGTAGTTCTTATGCAGGATTGTGAATCCAGTATGATTCAATGGATTAAACCTCTAATTTTTAAACAATGGAATGGAAGCACTTAAAAGTATCACTAATAGAATTGAGAAAGAATTTAACATCACCATATTTCTTTTTAAATTTTGTAAAATAATGGTAGCTTGATAAATTTATACAGATAATCTTTTTTGATCATATTCATAAGATGTCATAATTAAAAAAAATAGGAAAATTGCATAATTTGTTTTAATTTATTAAAAACTTTAATTTGAGTTTCTGAGATTGTGAAAGTATTATCATTTGGTTTCAACTAAGACATAATTGTTAGTTTTTCACCATTATATTGTAAAATTATTCTTAAAATAGTTATTTTTTTATCTTTAGATAATATAATTTTGAAATATTAATATTTATACTTTTAAGTTTTAAATTTTTAGACCAGAAAAAAAAGAGATGTTAGAAATTAAATTTTTAAGAAATGAGAAAGATAAAGAAGTATAATGATTCTTTGAAATGTGTAAACAATTTAATGTTCAACTAGTGAAAAATTGTTAAAATTTTATATTTTCTACCAAGGTTAGCGAAAAAAGATGAGATTTTGAAATAAGGATTAAAATTGCAATACGTTTACAACCTCAATACTGAAATCGAGATTTTTTTTTTAAATTAAAATCGATTTGTAATGTTCTCACGATCTTGCGGACCGAACGCAATTTACCCCAAAGAAAAGTACCATGAAATAATATTGCCCAATAAAAGAAAGGGGGATTTACATACAAAATATTGAATTCATCACAAATTAAGCATTTCACCTTTGTTTAGTAAATATTACACATATCACACTCTGCTTATGGGTTATATATTTTTATTATAACATTTCTATTATAAGCAAAGTGTGATATGCGTAACATTTACTAAACGATGGTGAAATGCGTAATTTGTGATGAATTCAATGTTCTGTATGTAAATTCTCCTAAAAGAAAGTCTGGCTTTTTGTTCTATGCTTTTATGTGAGCTCATGCCTCTCTTGGCCTATTCATGATCTACTTGTCCTTTTGCTTTAATTCAAAATTTATTCGTATTTTATTTGATTCAATTTTTTTATAATTTAAAATTAGTTTGCATAATTTTTTTTTATTTAACTCGTAATCAATTCGGTATCTGTATGATTATATGTATGTAGGTCTTTTAGACATATTAAAAAATTATATATGCATGAATATAATATATAACATTTATATTGAATAGATTTAAGATATATATTGAAAAGATTTATTTATAAACAAAAATATATTAATTTAACTAAAAAAATAATTTATAATACGTATATACGCAAGATGAATTTCTAAACAAAAAAATAAGATTAAAAATTTAGCTCAATTCAACTAAAAAATCGATTAGATTTTTGTTAACTCGAATCAAAAACGAAAATTTCGGATTTGAATTGAGGCCAACTCGCTTGAACTCGGCTTGCTATCAGCCTTGCATTTGTTTGTTCTTTGCTCCTCTGATGTACAAATCTTCGAGTCATTTCGTTTTTTTTTAATCAAATATAAGAATAACCCTTCATCCCTTTCTCGAAAAAGTTGGTCAAACAATTCCAAATCATGCTCGTAAATCAGACCGTCAGTGTAGGAAAAAAGAAAAGGAGAATTGCTAGGCCTCATTGGCCTCAACTCGAAGTTCAAATTCTGTTGCTTTTCGAGTAGACTCGAACTTAAATTCTCGTTTTTGTAGCTTAAACTAAACAAGCGTTATATTTATTGTTTATGTTGATCTTTTGTGTTTCGAGCTGTTAGATTTATCTTTTCTTTATTTAGTTCCTCAATTTTTCTCGAAGAATCAGTTAGTTATGTAATGAAGAGAAGAAAAGCAATACAAGAGAGATTTTTTTTTTTTTTGGTAGAAAGAATTTGATTTTTTTTTTTTTTTTTTTTTTATAGAAAGAACTTGAGTAAGTTGAAAGCATTCATCCATTCCTTCTTCATGTTAATAATGAAATCCATGGAAGAGTGATAAGGGGACAAAATGATTAGGAAAAATTACTAATAGGTCTTTATAATTTACCTATGATTACACTTTGATTCACATGTTAAAATATTTTACTTAAGTCATTAGTTAAAACTATAGGGATCTATTAGATTTCTAGTTTACTTTAATTTTAGGTCCATATTTTAAATTCTAGAGATATACCTGATGAATTTTAAAAGCCGTTAAGAGACTAAATGAAAGATTTTTACAAAAAATATGGAAAAGATTTTCTTGAAGATTATTAAAAGGGCAAATTACACCCAGATCTTTGAGTTTAAGTATTATTATCACACAGGTCTATGTTTTTAAAATTATAACATCGGGGTCCCTAGGTTTTCAAAAAATTATCATCTTGGTCTTTTTTTTATTTTTTTATTATTAAAAAATATTAAAATTGCCATTATACCCTTACCCTACCTCTCTCCACCAGATCTGGCAGCCGCGCGGTCATCGCACAACCTCGCGCTGCCTCCGACGGTCTCGCGCGGCCGCACGACACCGCCGTAGGCCTCGCACGGCCGCAAGACACTACCGGCGGCCGCGCTGCTCCGCTCGGGCTAGCACCACGCAATCGGCGATGGCGGTGTCGTGCGGCCGAGCGAGGCCGCCGGTGGGGTCGTGCGGCCGCGCGAGGCCGTCGGAGGCTACGCAGGGCGGCGTGGTGATGGCGCGGCTACCGGATCTGGTGGAGATGATAATTATAAAAAGGGAGGATAAGGGTATAAAGGTAATTTTAATATTTTTTAATAATAAAAAAATAAAAAAAGACCAAGATGATAATTTTTTAAAACTTAGGGACTCCGATGTTATAATTTAAAAAATGTGGACCTGTGTGATAATAACCCTTAAACTCAGGGACCTCAGTGTAATTTGCTCTTATAAAAAGTTGAGCTAAATAACTTTTAAGTGGGAAATAATGCTAGAGATTGAGAAATTAAATTTGTGCTTGTTGTTAATATAATTAGATGTTAGGGTTCTTGAGTTAGGGTGGTAATCTGATGATCATCTTGATTGGTTGGACATTATTTCAAACGAGAATGAAAATATATTATTATTTATTTATGATGTAAAATAAATTTACTTTATTAATGAGATTTATTTAAGATATAAAATAAAATTAATTTTTAATATTAGAATTCAAGTATAATTTGAAATAGAGTTAAGTAATAATAATAATAATAATAATAATAATAATAATAATAATAATGAACTCTTTTAGGCTTGAATAAAAAGACCTAAATTTGAGGTCTTTTCAACTAACACTATAATGGGCTAAGAAGCCCAATAAAAGCCCACTTAAAATATTACCTGCTTTGTAGAAGTGAACCAAAAAATAATAATAATAATAATTTGGAGCAAGAGGACTAAGAACTAAACATATTCAATTTAAACTCAAATTCTAATTCACTTCTTTAATTTTATTTTGATTCAAATTCTAAGAACTTTGTTATTGTAAAAGGGTTCATTAGATTATGTGACATGCAATTACTCGACTTTTTTATTAATTGATTCGGACATAGTCTAACATAGCCTATTTTATACGAGTTCAGACCATAAACAGATCAACTTGTCTACGATCGATGAAAAAAACTTGCTTTGTGTTAGTAGACCTGCTTACAACCAACAATGATCCATTTACTAAATCTATAATAGATATTTTTGTTATTTGATATCAATTTTTATTTTATTATGCAATTGTTCTAAAATTAAAATTTATAATGTATCAATTAAAATAACATTGAAAATTTAATTTTTTACATCAAAAAATTAAGTTAGAGGGCATGGTTTGGTTGCTAGTTAGAGGGCATGGTTTAGTCGTATTATTTTATTTAAATATATATAAACATATATCTAATCATAATATTATAAATTCATTCATATATATTTATAATTTAATTTTATTATATAAATCATTATAACCTAATTTTATATTTAAAATATCTTAATAATACATGAAAAAATTTAAACATATATGATCACGTGCGTATCGAGTTAAATATGAGCTGAATCAATTTTATTTTAAATAAATTAAATGAGTTATATGGCAAATTAATTTCAAATAGAAAAAAATTGATCAAATTTCGAGTAGAATTAAATAGGTGAGTTAACTCATTTACAACCTGCAAGTGATCGTTTATCAGAATTAGTATTTATTTTTTGTTTTTAATACCAATTTTAATAATAATCGTTAATGGTATACCACATAATTTATTTTTATTATAAATATTTTAATTAAAATTTATAATAAATAAAACTACAAAACATTGAATTTATAATGAATCAAAATAGAAGATCTAAATAAATTAATTTCTTAAAAGTTTATTTGATTAAATACTTTCTAGATGTTTATTTTATTTTTAAATTAATATTTAATTAGTTCAATATTATTATATTTAAACATAATTAAAAGAAATCAACCCAACCCAACTCACTATAATTTTTTATAATAATATTTAATTATAACATCAAATTAAATAATCAATTTATTGAAATAACACAATAATATTATAATAACATTAAATCAAACGACTTCTGCTTACCTTGATATGCTGACATTTTTAATAAAAGAATTGATCAAAATTGACTCGGCTTTTGACTTGAAGTGAAGTAATTTCAAATGATCTTGAATCGAATTTTAAGTCATATCTTGACTCAAGTCGGTTTGAAATTAAGGGAGGTGCGTTCAAAATTATGTTCGAGTTGACTTGAATATATAATTAATATATTTTTATTTTCTAATAAAATTATATAAAAAAGAAGTCACAAGTTGGATCCTCATGATCCATGTCTTTTTATATAGATATTGACTTCTAGTCTATTTGAATTGGACTAGATTGAACAATTTTAATTTTAAATTGAGTTTTTATATTTCAAGTTGATTCAAACACGATCGATATTGACTTGTTATTGCACTTATTCTAGGAAAATTGAATTATTTCATATATATATATTCCTAAGTTTAAAGGTTCATTTTGACATTTTTTATACTAATTTTTCTAGATTTTTGACACGACTCAAGCCAATTTAATTTATGCGCCTATAAAAAGACTAATAAACGCACTTAAGTAATTTTGTAAGCGTACGTAATTTTTCTCCCCATCACTTAAATGTTTCTTGTCAAATAGGATCATCCGTATAATATGTTATGAGAGTAAACCGAGTTACATAATGAAACTTAAAGTCGATCAAATCATGCACAGAAGTACCTCAAATGTCTCGTTTGATTTAAGCTTTTTTTTACCCAATATAAATATTAACTGTAAAAATTAAATTTATTTTACATAAATACAAATATTAGAATTAAGTCTTACTTAATTTTTAATATTAAACTAATTTTTTTTATTAGATTCATAAAATAAATTTTTTTCTTATTTAAAATTTAATCTTGGAACCAGAAGCCAAACAAATTTAAAATATTTTATTAATATTATACAACATTTAAGAGTTATGAACATGTGATTTAACTTCTGCTAAAAAAAAAAAAAAAAAAAAATATTGGACTGTGCACTGAGATTCATGTACTGTTCCATTTATATATACTGATTTTCAAGCTCCAATTTGAACAGAGACAATGGGATGTGTGTGCCATAAATAGCACATGGGAACATCAGAGGGCTCTGATTATTGCATTTATTTTTTGTTGATATCCCAAAGTTTGGATCCAACAAAATATTTAATAAGATCACCACCATGTTCATATATTTGTCTCATTCTATGGTTGGACATGGGGATATTTAATTAACCTCAAATGAACTGTATAGACTTGGTACTTGTGACGTCCGTCCGCCGACGGGGTGATGTCCTAATAGAAAAGAATCACTGAGGTAAAGTGCGACTCCTGACAGGCTTTTGATCGGATATTAATGAGTGATGAGAGGGGCATAGGAATGAATTGTCCTACATCGAAAAGATATAAGTAGATAACGTGATTTCAAATGGTAGATGCGTCTTTTGAGGCAAAGCCGTAAGATTAATGATGAAAAACTTTGTAGTTAAGCGTGCTTGAGCCAGAGTAGCATTGTGATAAGTGACATCCTGGGAAGTGCTCAAATCACACAATTTTTCTAGAGCCCAATGCAGACAATACCTCTATATTGAGATCACGGGATGTTACAGTACTTCACAGAAGCATCATCCATCTTAGTATTATTTCATTTTAATGCACTTAGCTGAGAAGTTCTTCATCATTAGCTTCATAGTTATGTCAAAAAGGCGCGGTTATTATTTAGAATCACATTATTTTTTTATACAATTCAGAAACTTTTATCTTTTTTGATATAATATGATTTATATATTTTTGTGACTCTCTATTTAGAAACTTGCTAGAAGCCGATTTTTATTCAAATTATTACGATATGATATAAAAAAATTAATAATAATAAAACTTAAAAAATGCATGAACCTAACACTTTATCAAGAACATTTAAAAATTTACTATGTAGAATTTTTAAAATTTTAAAATAAAATTTTTCCTATATATTAATAAAAATCATCAACAGAAACATGTTATATAATAATTATAATTTATAGAAAAATCAAATATTAATTATAAGTTAATTGTAATTACCTTTCAGTAATTATATAAAAATATTTTTTTATAAAATAAAGAAATCTATCTAGAAGGCTGTCTCCAATTAATAAATAAATTATTTATAACACAAAACTAATACGGCTAGCATGAAATCCAAATACTCCTAAGCCCTAGCAAATATGCTGTACTCATTTGCTGTCTGAATATAGATTGCACCCAATAACATAACGGGTCGATAACGTGTGAATAACTCGATAAAAAAAAAATCTAGGGTAAATTACTGATAGATTCCTATAGTTTACTTATATAAAATAAGGGTTTAAAAGTAAAGTGAAACAGGAAAATAATATATTCCTACAGTTTCAAAATAAAAATCTAAATGAAGAATTTTAAAAAATATGAATTGAAATATAATTATGACTAAACTATATGACCTATTAAGTCGAGTATGACTTGTTTGGTCAAGTCTTAGGTTAACCATTGTATTGGGTAGATCGATCTAATGGGGTGTAAAATCAGTAATGAGTTGATCATGTCTTGAAATTTCGAGAAATTAAGTCATTTTCAAATCGAATAAAAATTGTTTAATAACGACTTTCAAATTTTTAATAATTGTCTAGCTTAGATTCAACTTGTAATGGGATAGAAGTTTACATGAAGCCATTGAAAGAAGTGAAACATTTGGTACAGACTATACGTTGTTCGACATCTAATAGGCACCCGCCACCTGTACAGTGGGGGGAGGGCCACATGCTTCCAATGTGGCGCACTCTCGTTAAACGTTAAAAAGTACTGACTGTTCGCACCTAATAATTTTTAGGTTCTTTGGAGAGGTATTGTGAATGTACACCCTAAAAAAATAGCATGATGGTGCGAAAAATCTAAAACCCTAAACATAAAAAGAACTCATAATTTTTTATAAGCAGAAAGATGCTAAAAATGGAAAGTACACGTGGCACCGCATCCAAAATAAGTAGGCAGTATTAAAATTAAGATCAAAATAGTACTAATTTAAAAAATAATAATAAAAATAAAAAAATTGAATATTTTTTATTTTGATAAAATAATTGAGTATGTGAAATAAAATAATATTTTGTATATTACAAATTATACAGAATGTAATAAAAATTTATTTATTATTTCATTTAAACTAATATCATTTTGGTCCTTACGCCAAACAGGATAATGCATGACATATCCTATTTCACTTCATGCAATAAATCATACCCCCGAACACAGAAGTATGCAGGACTCACAGTAAATGGAGTGAGATAGTCGGAAGAGAAAATTGTTAACGGCATTAAAGTCATGTGCATACATATATGCAAAAACATTTTTTTGGCATATCGAGTAAATTAAATTTAAAACGAGTAAAATACGAACGAATTTCACTCGTATTCACAGTGGTGTCTCCTATTCTGGTCAATTGAAGAGCCACGAGAGGGGTATAAAGACAGCCATTTCAAGCTCCATTGTCTCCAGTATAAAGGGCGGAGGGAAGGGAGTGAGACAGCACTACGGAAGAAGGAAAACAAGTACACTACGGAAGAGAGAAGAAAGGAAGGAGAGGAGCTTTTGCTCCACTTCATCATCCCTTTTTTGATCTCCCTCCGTCCTGTTCTCCTCTGTTTGTGTAATTCGGCGCAGCCGCTGGCAGAAGGCGAGGTCTTTCAGGCGATGATGAGCTGTGGGTCTCCCTCCATTGACGTTGAGGACGAATATGAGAAGCTTGTTATCCGCATGAACCCTCCCCGGTAAAAACCCTTTTAGCCTCTCTTCCTTTCCCCGGTTCTTGAAACCCCTAATCTCTTTTATTTTTCTGCTTTAACTTGCGAGTTCTTTGAAGTTTTTGTGGTTTTGAGGTTGTTTCTGTAATGGGTTTCTCTCAGGGTTTCAGTGGATAACAGCACTAGCAAGAAGGTGACCCTGATCAAGGTCTGTTTTCTGTGAGAATTTGTGCTTTTGTGGAAGTGAAATTTGTTTATTTCTGCTCAAATTTTCAAGAGAAATCTCATGGATGCAGGTTGATAGCATTAATAAGCATGGGAGCTTGTTGGAGGTGGTTCAGGTTTTGATTGATTTGGATCTGATAATCAAAAGGGCTTATGTCTCCTCCGATGGAGAGTGGTTCATGGATGGTATATCTTTCAACCAATCCCCATTCTTTTTCATCTTGATTTTTCCTGATTCTTCATCTTCTAATTGGGATTTTCTTTTCAGTTTTCTATGTTGTGGATGAAGAAGGCAACAAGCTTTACAACGACGAAGTCATTGATAGGATTCAGCAGGCAAGATTATCAAAATCCCTTTTCAGATTAGAGCTTCAAGACTGATGATATCTCCAATTTAATTTTAGAGTTTAGTGAAGCATGTAATGCTCTTTTTCTTATTATGATAGTTGTACAATGTTGGGATATCTCCATTAGTTACTTTGTTTCTTTGAACATCTTCTTCTACATTGTTGTTGATGAAGTTTACATAATGAAAACCAGTGTTTAAGCTCAAGATCCCCTAGATTCCACTCGTGGGGGCAATCAGTAGGCATCCAAGCTGGTTCAGAGCACACTTCCATAGAATTGATTGGGAGAGACCGACCCGGCCTTCTCTCCGAGATATTCGCCGTGCTCACTGACCTCAAATGCAACATTGTCGCCGCGGAGGTCTGGACTCACAATTCACGAATGGCATCTGTGCTGTACATTACGGACGAGGATACCGGAGGACTGATTGAAGATGCTGATCGACTGTCGAAGATCAAACGGCTGCTTCGCTACATTTTGAAGGGAGATAAGGGCAAGCAAGGTGCCAAGACTGCAATCTCCATGGGATCAGTTCACGCGGAGAGAAGGCTGCACCAAATGATGTATGATGATCGCGACTACGAGAGATGTGATTTGGTGGGGGAGGATGGTGGGAGGGATGACAAGATCAAGACATTTGTTACTGTGGAGAATTGCATTGAGAGAGGATATACTGTGGTGTGTGTGAGGTGCAAGGATAGGCCTAAACTGCTCTTCGACACGGTTTGCACTCTTACAGACATGCAATATGTCGTGTTTCATGCTACCGTCGTCACCGAAGAGCCTGAAGCTTATCAGGTCGAGTTAAATGTCTTGCTCAACCATGCATTAAACATCTATACATATATAATTCTATGTGTTTAGATGTATATATAATTGTATACCTGTTTTTATACTTGATATACATATGAATATATTGAGTTTGAGTCGACCTTAAATCGTTTAAAGTTCGATCAAGTTCTGACCACATTTTTACCTTCCCTACCAAAGTTTATTTATTGTAGTCAAACATCTAAGATTGATATAATATGAAAGATATTAATGATTACTTACTACTTCTTTTAATCATGCAGGAATACTACATTAGACATACTGATGGATACCCAGTTAGCTCTGAAGGGGAGAAGCAAAGGCTTATACACTGCTTAGAGGCTGCCATCAAAAGGAGAAGCTCTGAGGTATGAACAGTCAGAGTCCTGAAACATTGACATCACAAAATACTAATGATATGAAACGAATCGACTGTCAAGAAGGATTAACAAAAGAAAACTCGCGATAGATTGTTGAAAGCTTTGACGATATGTTGGTTGAGAGTGATTCAGAAATAAATTTGTTTTTCCAACAGTAGGAAGATCCTCCTGATCCTGACTATGGAAACTAGTTTATATGAAAACATGATTGTTTGAGAATAATGTCTTCTAACAATGATGATGCTGATTTCAAGATGCTAAATTCAGCATAATTCGATATATCTCAGGGCTTAAGACTCGAGCTATGCAGCGAAGACCGAATTGGCCTGCTATCGGATGTTACTCGCATCTTCAGGGAGAATGGGCTTTCTGTCCTTCGCGCCAAGGTCTCGACGATAAGGTCACAGGCCATGAACATCTTCTACGTAACGGATGCATCTGGAAGTCCAGTTCAGAGCCAAACTGTTGAATCGGTGAGGAACATGATTGGTGAAACGGTTCTCTTTGTAAAGGATGAGGAGTTCTTCAAGTCTTCGTCTCAGGATACTGCAAGATTCTCTCTTGGTAACCTCTTCAGATCTCGGTCGGAGAAGTTCCTTTGCAACTTGGGATTGATAAGATCAAATTCTTAAGAAGTATTGATCTATCTTTGGCTTAGAGGAGGTAATCGTCTGCTTGAATATAAATTCGTCATCTCCTTGCCCACCCGAAATCCTCATAATCAAAATATTGAGGAGTGCTCATTGCTCTTAGTTGCACGACATGATGTTGATCCATGTGGTGCAACATAGATCTTGAATTCGAATCCAGGAATCATTCTCTTTGCTCGGTTCATAATCAATCGTGGCGATTGAATCGAGTGTTCATTGCTCCGAGTTATCACACTCGATGTCGATCACATGGATCGTGTTCTTCTTGAGTCAGGTGTGTTTGTAAATATTTGTTGAGAGGATCAAAATTTTGTTTGTGAGTTCATAGTTTTGATTTCCTTGGCTGAAATATGGTGATATCATAGAGCTAACCTGTTGAAATATGGAGGATTTACTTTCATGGCTCATTAAATGTTGTTTTTTTTTATTTTATAATAATAATAATAATATTAAAGAGCTTATAGTATATCAATTGTTTATAAGAAGAGCATAGCGAGCGAGTTTGTGTGCAATTCTATTATCTTTTAGTAGGACATGAGAGAATACACATCTGTCGAAAGTTTCCTGACAACCTCTTAATGCCTCCAGCTTGTGCCCAATGATAGAGAGGCCTTCATCAGGATTTTGAATTATAGAGGACTTACATTTATGATATGTGAAAAGTTGGTATGGAACATATAAATTAAGGTAAATATCATATAAGGTCCTAGATTAAAAATAATTACAAATAGGTTTATGAATTTTAAAAATTATCATTTGAATTTTTAAGATTGAGAGATAATATTAGATAGATTATTTTATTAAAAACACTATCAAAAATAAAAATTAAAAAAATATTTTACTCTTTTTGCATGATGGAATATTTGGATTAGTTGCTAACTTGTTTGCAATAATATTGGTATTTTAGTAATTTTAAAAGTAAATAATTTAAAATTCATTTTTTTTGTCATATTGTAATGGATATTTGATGGAAAAGGGTTGAAAAGGATTGGAAATGTTTTACTCGAGGTTAAGGATGAGTTTGAGATATTTAACAATTTTTAGGGACCTGGATGATATTTTTAAAAAAAATTATAAGTACATTCTATATTATTCTCTATATTTAAATCATTTTTCAGGCTGCTAGTAAATATTGAGTGTTATTTACATGTGCTCATATTTTCTTAATTATTTAGTTGAGGTCCTTTTGTCTGCAACTTGCTTCCTTTTAGGTCCTACCATCAACAGTTTTGATGCAATGGAAATTATGATCTTGCTCTCTTAAGAGAACTGCAGGGCTAGGGCTGTTAACAATTCAATCTCGGCTTAAGCTTAGATTAAAAATTTTCAATTCAACCTTGATTTGATCCAAAGAATGAATGAGAAGAATTCGATCCGGTCTTGATTCAAGCTAGGTCCGGCTCATTTGTTATCGATTAAACTCGACCCCGAATTAAAGTCGATTCGACTTTAAATTAATTTTCAATCTATTAGTCTAATTTTCTGTATAAATATATTTATTCGTTCAATCAACTATATGGCTATTTGTCTTGTTTTAATATTTAAAATAAAAATAAAGAAAATTAATCTATAATAAATATGGTTTGAATAAAAACTATGAAAGAAATTATATTGAAGTCTTCTATTAAATTATTGCGAAAAACTAAGGTACTAAATCAGGTCACATGTATAAATAAATAAATAAATATATATATATATATATATCTTCTACTTTTTTTATCGGTTTGATTTCAAGCCAAAAAAATGGCTCGTTAGTCAGTCTGTTTCAATCGAGTCGAGCTCAATTCGATCCAAAATTTAATTAAATTTTTGAGCGATCTTTGATCTTTAAGCAAAATTAACAGTCATATGCTAGGCATATAAACTGCCCACAGTCTCTATTTCTTTGAGTGAAATAATTGATGTTCAAATATTAGTATAAGAAATCAATTAGGCTAGAAGTTATTTGGAATCGATTGTCGAGATTCTCTTCCGTTCAGTTTTACACGAAGCAATGTTGGTTCTCGTAGAGAATTCATCGTAAGATGTGTTTCTTACGTAGATTACCAATCTAACACAAATTTCCTTCTTCTCAAAATGATTTGTTTTCTCGAGTTTCCCCGACTTAATACTTGCTACGCGAAAATAAACAGTGAAACTCACCGACGCGGAATTTGTATGAGATCTCATTACGACAACTTTGAGATGTGAACAACCCCGCGAATTTTTTTGAAAAACTTCAGCAACGGAAAGTGAAATACCGACTTCCGCTATGCTTTCGAGCTCCAATAACAGTGAATGGAAGCCAATCATGAGTTAAAAGAAGGCAAAGGAACCAATGCTTGGGACGAAATTTAAATGCCAGCCTGGTGATCAATTTCATGTTGCTCATGTGAGTGGCATTTTGATGGCATCCTGCGTAGAGTGGGAAAAATTATTGGGTGCGTCGCGCGCACCGTTCGGACGCCCAATCAGAGGGCGCCACGTGTGCCCGGACCCAGCTGTATGGCACACGTGGCGCCCTCTGATTGGGCGTCCGAACGGTGCGCCGTCCGAACCCAATAACTTCTCGTAGAGTGGAGAGTAACAACATTTTTGGGGAAAATTTAGGTTAAGGACTACTATTAACGTGAAATTTATGACACGAAGAGCGGAAAATTTCTAAGTTATATAAGTAAATAGTATAATTTCAAATTAAAAAATTGTAAAGTTAATGATTAGAAACTCTGCAGCTAGGCCCTTATTTAGTTAAAGGTCATTTTGGCTATAACTTTTATTATACTATATAAAATGTGAAATAAAATTAATTGATGTATTGAAAAATGAATAGAACGTGATATAAAGTAAATTTTTTTTATTTTAAAATTATATATTGAGAATGAAAAAATAAATTTTTATTTTATTTTAACTTTGAAAAAAATAACTATGACCGATCTGATCTCCAACTAAATAGGTGATAAGTGTGCTTGAAATAGAGTAGCACTGTAACATCCTGTGATCTCAATGTAGAGGTATTCTCCACTTTGGTTTTAAGAAAATTATGTAACTTGAGTACTTCCCAGATGGTTATCCATTTCAGTGCTACTCTAGCCCAAGCATGCTTAACTGTAAAGTTTTACATCATTAGCCTCACGGTTTTGCTCCAAAAGGCGCCTCTACTATTGAGATCATATTATCTACTTATATAGCTCAGGATTTTTCCCCATTTTCAATGTGAGAAGATTCATTCCTATGGCCTTTTCATCACTATTTATCGGCCTAGAAGCCTGCCAGAAACCACATTTTGCTTCAGTAATTCTTTTCTTTTAGAATATCACCCGTGATCACTCCCTTCCCTCTTTCGCCACTAGTATTATAATTACTTAAATGGGTGACTTCTTAGGACATACTCAAATTGCACGGTTCTCTAAAATTAAAATAAACTATTTTTATAGTTGGATCACAAAATATTATAAAATTAGTGTTTAAATTTTGCAAAACTCAAACCCGTTTAAGATATATTGTCACCATCCTTTATGAGACAGGTATAGGAATCAACTTTATACTCGTAGATAGAGTATCGCCTGAATATGTGAAAATCGTTGTTGGAGAATGCTGTGATCGGATTCTATGAATAATAAAGTAGAGCGAAAAATTGAAGAATCACGTGGATCTGTATGTCGTGTTTTTGCAGCAGTTAAGTATATTAGTAGTTTCTACGATTCTTTTTAGTCTTTTTGAATCAAATTTAAATCAGCTATCAAAATTCGCTCAAAATCATTTTCAAGCCACACGTGTTTGACTCGTAATCGAACTCAAAGTTCATAAAAATTTCAAATTTCAATCATTCATATCAAAACACAGACTCCCTGGTCATCCCCCATCTCCTCTTTAAACTCCATATATCAAAGATTGTTCAATCTTGAGAGGAATCAGAGCTGTGATAGTGTGAAAATAACTACTCAAGTTTGCTTTTTGGATGTCACAAATGTAATAATGTGGTCTAGATGGTGTGATGGGTCTGGTCCCCATGTCTCAAATTTTGATTCGACGAAAAGGAAGCCATTATACGGATCTAAATTGGCCCTGTTTGGCGCAAGAACCAAAATAATACTAGTTTAAAAAATAACAATAATATAAATAAATGAATTATTTTAATTATTCTACACAAATTTTAATATAAAAAATAATATTTTACTTCACATACTCAATAATTTTTAATAAAAATATAAACTTTATTTCACATCTTAGATCAAAATACTCGATTTGAATATTTTGGTCTAGAATGTGAAATAAAGTTGATATTTTTATTTTAAATTATTGAGTATATAAAGTAAAAATAATATTTTTTATATTTGAATTTGTGTAAAATGATTTAAAATATTTATTTATTTATTATTATTATCGTTGTTTTTTAAATTAGTACCATTTTAGTCCTGTTTTGATCTTGTTTTGGTCCTCGCGCCAAACAGGGTTGATGGAAGGTAACCAAATTTTCTTATTTTGTGATCCTTTTGTTTATGTCATAGGACATGAAAGAATTTTTCGTAATCTTAATTTTTGTAGAGAGAGCGTGTGAATTTATATATCTTTTCGTTCAAAATAATAAGTCTTGTGTTTTTAAGATTCAGAATAAACGTATGAGATTATTATATATTACACTAGAATGTAAGTGTCATTGTACATCTGTGATTCAAATATAGAAATATTATTTACTTTAGCTTACGAGAATTACGTGACTTGAATACTTTGTAGAAGTTCATCCATCTAAGAACTACTCTAACCTAAACACGTTTAATTATAAAATTTTTCAAATCTTTCCCAAAACAATATTTTTATATATTAGAATCACGTTATTTACTTATATAATTTAAGAACTCTCCTATCTTTTTAATATGAGACAATTCATTTTAGTTTGCATTCTAAAGTGATTGTACACTTTACTTCTACTATATGTGATCGAAATGTGCAGATAACGAGAACTAACTATCGAATTTATTCGATGATACGCACGTGTCGGTGAGTCTGTAGTCGCAATAAAATCGAGTCTATTTTCGCATCGATTACGACCTCTCTCTCTCTCCTTCCTCTGGTGTTGGCTTTTATTGCATGATATCGAAGCCTTCTGACTGAAATCTTCATAGCTGATCACCCATTTGTATTCTTGCATTTGTTGCTCTTTATGTGTGCTACCAGCACATGCTCCTCTTATTTCACATAATTTAAAATTAAGTTCTGAATATGTTCATGTGAGGAAACAGTGCACATTTTTAACAAGGGATAATTACGTACATGCCACATTAAACATCTTTATTTACGCATTACTCATTCATTCTTGTTTAATTACGCTACACGCACTCCAAACATTACAAAGCTTACAACCACACACTTTAACTTGCTTTACCATAAGAAACCATAGTTTTTAAGTAACTTAACTATAGTTAAGTTACTTAAAATTTGAGCCGTTCGTAAAAATTATGTTTAACTATGGTAGCGACGGCCGATGGCTGCGACGGAAGAAAAAAACCGCGAGTGTTGAGAGGAAATCGGTGCCGATGGCTGCGACGGAAGAAAAAAACCGCGATCTGCGGTGATTTTGCGGTGATTTTTGGGCAAATCTCCATTAATATACCATGGTATTGAAGAAGAAAACTATTTACACAAGGGTAAAAATATAATTTTTAAGATTTATTAACGGAATATTTCTTTTTTTCAACTGGATTCTAACTGAGTTTAACTCAAGTGTGTTAAGCTTTGTAATGTTTGTAGTGTGTGTAGCGTAATTAAACAAGAATGAATGGGTAATGCGTAAATAAAGATGTTTAATATGGCATGTACGTAATTATCCTTTTTAACAAATATAAAATATATTCCTGGTTTTTTCGGACTAAAAATTGATAATGACTTGATCTTTGAATCAATTTTTAGTTCGAAATAATTCCCATTAGAGTTTATTGAGCAGAGCCACAAAATCATAATTACAATTTGTAATTTTATTGAGCTAAATTCAAGCTACGATCGAATTGGGCTAATTCGGATCAAACTTAGCTTGGCTTTTAATTTTTAAAATATAGATTGTAAGGCATTGCGGTCAGATTATGAGCCAAGGAAGCTTGTAGGTATAATCAACTTAGGTTGAAACTCAATGAAAACCAATTAATATTTTTTCAAAATAATTTTTAATTTATTGGAGTTTGCTCGAATCTAAATGCCAGTAGAGTCAACTCGGTCTCAAAAACTTTGAGTTAGGATTCAAGCTTAAATAGATTTATGAATCAATAAGCCGAGTTTGCGTCATATCGAGCCTGACTCTAACTAGATGCTCACTATTACTCAATTGTAATTGCGAGATGAATATAGAAATTAAAACCACATCAGTACATAAATTTATGTTAAATATTTAATATGTGCCATGTAAAAAAATATGTTTTCTATATATTTATGATTATATATAAATTTAATTTGTATTTCTCAAAGTTCGAAAAACTATGTTTAGATATTATCAAGATAAAATGATTTTTTTAGTGTAAAACATTAAATTTGAGTCATAAAAATAAATTTTATTTTAAATGTGATGTTTGCTTAAAATAAGGATAAGATATGTAGGGGCCCACAAACCGGCGAATCTAACACGCGTGCCCCGATGAGGATCACGGCGGCGTGCCACTGCCGACGGTGGACAAGTTGCTGCTAGGCCCACCGACGCCGGCAGAAAACTGGCGAACCACAGTGAGACACGTGTAAAGACGAAAGAACGGCATAAGTGAAAACGACAGTTCGATCGGCTGCCACCGCTGTTCCCTGTTGGCCGCAGCCACGGTCTATCTAAGCTGGCCGTTTTCTCAGCTGTCCCGAAATAAGAAAGACCTCGGCAGGGGACCGGAAAACAGAACCAAAGCCGCAGACGCAATAATGCAAATTAAAACAATAAAATAATGAGAGTAATTCCATTCATGCCCTTAACTAAATCCATTCCTAATCTAAATGCAGAAGATTTTTGAGTACTGTATAACTTAAAATTACTTTCCTGAAGATCACCCATCCTAGTATTGCTCCAACTCAAAGATACCGAGTTTCCTAGCATTAGTCTCAACAATTTTTCCCTAAATAATGCTCCAACTATTTAAAATCACGTTATATACTTATAAAATTTAAAATCTCATCCTTTTTCAATGCGAGACAATTCATTCCTTTGTTTCTCACAATTATTTATGGACATAAAAGCCTGCCAGCTACCGCACTTCACTCCAATAATTTTCTTTTCTTGTATTATCATTCAGCGATCACTCCTCATTCTTTTCGACCACTGGTGTCATATTAACAGCTATTTACAATAAAATTCATCAAAATGAACCCACGTAAAAATATTTTAAGTAAGAAAGATCTAGATATTTTTATTTTTTTCGTTTTAGATGAAACTAATAATAGAGGCTTGAATGAAATTAAAAAAAAATGATCTTGCCTATTGGTTAAACTTATTTTAAAGTATTTTACATTTATAGATCACTTCATTTAATAAACATAATGAAGTTCAAAAATAAATTAAAAAAATCACTATCTTGCATACAGTTTAATAATTGAGTGACAACGTCTCCTAAATTAGCTAAGCCAACTCAACGAAAGACAAAAGAGAAATACTAACCCCTTCATAAGCTAACTATCATTCCAAAGGTACCACACACGAGTGACAAAATATCAGAAGCCAAGTAACCAAAAGTGTCATATACAAATGACTAAGGGGGCGTTTGGTTCAGTGTTATCTCAATATCAATGTTATGTAGATGTCATGTTATTTAAATGTCATTATTATTCATCAATGGATATTTATTTGGTTTAATGTTATGATATTAGAAAATATCAATGCTATTCAAATTATTTTTGTTTAGTTGGAAGCTATTGATATTATAATAATAAATTGATGGTGTTATCTTGAGATGTCGCCCGATTTGGAGTGACATCTATATGTCAGCATGTAATGGCATTTTTGTAATTAATTATAATGTTATTTAAAGATGTCATTAAACCAAACAATTACTTTCTAAAAATAACATAACATTGAGATAACACTGAACCAAACGCCCCCTAAAAAACAATATTAAGTAATTAACAAACAGCTAAGTGCTTAGCCACTTTGCAAGTAGCAACACAACAAGCAATTTCTTCGTGAAGAAGACCATTCAAAACAATAGCAAATATCAAAGGGAAAACTTGTGACGTCCAAATAAAAATAAGCACTTTTAGACTAATTATAAATCAAAATATCAGCAAGACGTACAAAATGAAACTCATACACTAAAAAAACCAAAAGAACCTTATAAGAGCATTACATACTATAATAATTAAGAACATCAATCAATGCATTATGTACTATATTATTTTAAATTTAATATCTTATGTTCTAATTTAAATTCATTATATTTTTGAAAATATAATTTACGCCTAACAATAAATATTTATACCTATCTCCCACAATTTTGATAAAAGATTTCACTACTATAATTTCACATCTATCAACAGAAAACATATTAATTACATAGCTTTTGCCTTCCTGTTAAAGTGAACAATTAGTTAATTTTTGAAACTGTGAATGATAAATATAAATATTCATCTTTAATTTTAGAGGTTATTTTTATCATAATTTTTAGCTTTTTTTTTCCAAAAAATTAGTTAAAATAATTTAAGTTTTATTCTTCGTACACAAATTTTAATAAACTCCAACTCTTTTTGAAAAAAACTTCTTTTTTTTTTCTGTAACATACAATCTTTAATGCAAAAACATATATTTTATATTCCATTCTGCACAATTCTCAATAAATCAATTTACTTTATTTCAGATCTTACATAATGGACTTGTGTGAAATGTGTTTTAACGTAATTTCAAAAACTTGATTGATAATATTGACATATCTCAAGGACATATATGTTACAAGTTTGAAATGATAAAACTACGTGATATTATACCTTAATTTCAAGGACTTATATAGTGAGATTCATAGGTTTTCAACCATGCCTAATGCAATGCAAAATACAACAATAACCAGTAAGCGCATTCACATGAACTGTTCCAGCAACAGGGAAGTTTTAATTTTAATCCCAAACTAGTTGGAATAAACTAAGATTGCAATTTTTCTGCTCAGTCCTACTTAGATCAACATTCTGGATGCAAAATTGAGATATCACTGAGAGAAACAAAAGTTTGAGGAGGAGTTTAAAATAAATCATAGCAATCATACAATAAATCATGCTTAACTAACCAAATTTATGTGTAAAAAACTCGATAATGAAACAAACCTGAAGTAATATGACTCACAGATGCATGAAATCCATCTTAAGCATCACCTCAAATCTTATGAACCACTCCACAGAAACAGTTGCTTTCGAGTGGTTGTGATCAACTACATTCAAACGGTCACCCTTCCCACCAGTCTCCTTTCTACCTTCATTTCAGGCAAAATAAAGAATTTAGCGATTATAATCTCGGATAAAGATTATATTATTATTTTTTAAATAAGAACAGAAGTTTGTGACCACTGTTTTGGAAACGTCAGGAGGCATTGAGGGCATCAAGCTGTCTCTGAAGTTCCACGAGATCAAAGTCATCGTTAGCAACAAGATTTGTTCCACCTGTAGCTAGAGCCTCCTCATACTTGTCAGCAGTGGGGAGCTCTCTAGTAAGGCCATCTGGGAGTGTACCTAAGGAAGAGAGAAGATAGAAATGAGAAACATGCAGCTAAGGTCTTATTTGTTTACAAATTTATGTGAAAACTTTAATTCAAACTCAACTTAATTCTCGGAAAGATAAATTTTTTCAAAATATCAACAAAGTATTGGAAAATATTATGCAGATCAACTTTTGATTAATTCATAACCTCAAACTTCTACCAAGAAGAGAAAATCTGATTGTCTTTAAAAGATGTACCTGAAGCTTCTATGTGGTTACTTGTTCCTTCTTCGCTATCATCTACAACACTGTAAGTAGTAACAGAACTTCTAACAATCAATATTTTATAAAAGGCATTTTATTTCAGATGGGTATAAATTATGCCATAAATGCTGACTTTTAATATAATTGCAACTACAAATTTGTATATGTTGGTTCGAATCACATGCTAACTAATGTAACCATACCCAAGTACCCAAGTTCGCCATCAACATCACTTCATCAGCCATTATACAGTACTAGACCAACCAAATTACCATGATAAGCGGACAAAAGATCTAAGATCTAAGGTCTGCATCAAGTTGAGCTCAAGTGCCAACCTTAACTCAGAATCAATATTGAGTCTAGCTTGAATCATGCCAATTGACCAAAATTGATGACTATCAAATTGATTCAAAATGTTATCAAGGTTAATACCTTGAACCAAATATGTGATGTAGTTGTTGTATGTATCATATAGATATAACAATTATTTTAATATATGTGTATATGCATACCTCTCTTACATGTATTGACACCATACACTCCAACTCGCACATGAAACGTATATTCACATGCATATATGATCACATGCCTGCACTTTCCGATCAATTGAGTTGAATCCATTAAATTGTTAGTGACCTACCACTAAGTCGCAAGAAATCAAACCAAAAGAACTCAAGCCGTTTTTTCTTAAATTTATAGAAATTTCAGTTTCAAACTACAAGGATAATTTTAACCCAAGCAGAGGTCATTCCTTCATCCATGTAACATGCTACACAATCTAACATTGGACTTTTCATAATTCCCCAGTAAAGAATAAAAATCATTAGATGAAAGTAACCAAGAGCACCTTATGTTCCATTCATTATCCACATGAAGCGGACATTCACTCCTCAGAGATGCTTCAGCTTCCATCTTTTCTTTGGCTAAAGCATCTCTAGCTGGTTTTGCCTGGAGATACTCCTTCTGCATCCATCAATTCAACGGAAATAGGGTACCATTAGACCTAAAATGGAACAATAACAAAGCAATTAACAGCGGTCACCTGTCGCTCAAGACAAGCTGAGTTTGAACACTGAGGATTCGGTCTCATCTCCATAGAAGGAAAATAGTCTTTGAGGGAGTTATATCCCTGCATTACAAAACAAACCAGTCAGCTATTACTTGGTTATTGATAGTCTGAGGGAAAATTACTTTCAGAACCTAAAATCTCTCCTTCACAAAATTTTGCAATAGATTCTCATTTTTCGAAGGGTTGTAAAAACTTGAGTGAATGGTGAAACTTGGGAAGTCACTGGACTTGGTCATTATTTGATAAAGAATTAAGGAATTTGGATGTAATTTACAAATAACGTAATGATGAATGAGTGGCATGAAGAGCACAACATAGACATCAAACTACACCATGAATTACCAAACTTTGATGTACAAAAAAAAAAAAATCTTTTAGGTCAATAGACACCAACTTCTCCATAAAAAGGTTGGGTCTTAAAGCATTAAGGGAACTGATGGAGTGGACAATTATTTGATTAAATTTGAGAAACTCGGATGTTACACCCCAAATATACTGATGATTGAGAACTGAATAGCATTTCAACTCCAACAACAGCATAGACTCCCATTAATGAATTATGAAAACAATGAGATTTTATTGCAAAATACAAAAGTTCACTTAAGTTAATGCAATTATCTACAATGGAACAATAATGCAGTTATCTACAACGGAACAATGCTTAAATCATAAAAGGTCAACACATTACAAGGAAAAGCCAATTTGCTCACTAATAAAAACAGAAGATGAGGTGAAGAATTACTATTTACTAACCAGATATGGAGATACTTGTCCAAACTTCAATAAGAACTTAAGAGCATTCTGAATAAGCAGCCCGGCCACAACTCCCTGGAAAACAAGATATTTGTAGCAGTTTGTTCATATAGTGGATTAATATGATGAGCAATCAAAACATTAAAAATTATGTAAACTAATTAGTTCAATGTTAGAGTGATGTTATATCACGTTGTTTGAAGAAATTGATTGTTTAGGTAGATGACATGTTAAAACAACATTACAAAAAAATTACAAAATTACCAATCTAAAATGACATCTAGATATCACCAATTTTAGGTGACACTTAGATGTCACCTTAATTGTAATTAAGGAAGATGGAATTAGACTGATTTACTATTGTAATATTTAACATAATGGCATTGACCAAACAAACAATTTAGAGAACATACATTTAGATAACACAAATATTTAGATATCATTGAACAAATGCCCACCCTAAAGCCCTATGAAGATGTCCGCGAATGCATTAGAAACCATAGATGGAGAAATAATATTGGCAGAAATGTTGGTAGCAACATATAGTATGAATTCATAACTCTTAAACTGCACTCAAGTCTTAAAGTGGAAACACTAAATACATTAATACTAATAAACAAAATTACTATCGATTCAAGTAATTTGTATAAACAAAAAAAGCAGCAATTATTAGAGAAGGAAATAACTGAATATAATCAAAACATACATAACAGGAGCAACCTTTCCTCACCATGGTGGTTGGTAATGATGCAGCACACACCCCTTCTCTCTTGAGTGTGCGTTCGTCTATTCCAGATGCAACAACCTAAGTCAAATAATACAACGGTACCACTGATAAGGAAAAATATCAAATTACAGTAAAAATTAAATGCCCAGTTGCCAGACGATACCAAATCTTTTTGAATACTAACTTTAATAGTAATAAATACTCTCAAAACTATAAGCTCTATTACTGTGTGCATATTGATTTCTGTTGACAACTAAAATGTACAATGAAAGGCAACAAATTTTTACCAGAGGTACAGAAATATAAACAAAACAACCAATTCCCCAATAATCAGATAATTGATACGGTCAGATAACTGGAATATAAACTTTGATTAATAAAGAATAATAAATTATAACTATTCTCTCAGTGCTGGTTTATTCAGTGCAACATGCAGTCAGCAATTCAAGCACTAGTTGCCAAGGGATCGTTTGACATTCGGCCACCAAATGCCATGGACAAATTGACCGTCTATTTAAAAAACAAACATATTTGTATATATAATAATAATAAAATAATAATAATAACAATAGGTTATTTTTTTCTTTCATCTTTCGCAAACTCTAATATAAAAACATTCAATTTATATCACATCCTATACAACTCTTTCCCATCCTACATGTAAAGCCCAAAAATGCAAAAAACTTCTTGGGAAAACTATTTTTTTTTCAAATGCCAACAAGCCGTAACAGTGGTTGCTAAACTGTATAGAATATCCCAATTACAAATTATCTACTTGATGGTGCAATCACAGAGAGAACTTATAAAAAGACAAAAAACCAAAAAAAAAAAGTATTTATTATTATTAAGTCCACAATTAAGAACACATATAATACATATAAACAAAATTAACAAATTAAACGAAACATACATTATATTTGAAATGAATACTAAATCAAGAAAGGTATATCATAACTAAGCTTGATTAAACTCAAAATCATTAATCAACTCGAATCAAAAGCTACTCAAACTCAAAAAGTTCGATTTGAGTTGAGGCCAACAAACTTGAATTCAACCCATTATTAACCCTACTAAAAAGTGATGTACATTCATTGATACATGAAACTATGGATCATACCAGAGGTGGGGCACAAGCAAAACAAGCTGTTTCCCCAGGAATAAGCAACTGAATGTGACCTGAAACAGCATCCTCTGATACTCCTGAAAAATTCATATGAACAATAAAGTGGCTTAGTTCAGAGATGTAGAAATTTCCAGAGGCATTATACATGAGAAAATAACTATAAGACTTTATGCTATTCGGTTCTGATCCCATTGTTATATGCATGCAAAAAAGAAGGCAAAGAATAACACCAAAATCTGAAGACTAAATGAAAGGACATGAAGATATAGATAATCCCAAAGGATGCGGATCCAAATAAACAACCGAATTTAATTAGTTAATTATATGATAGCTTATTTAATTTTTAAACATTTAGCATTCAGCTTTATTAGACTATAAATATTCAAAAATTTAAATAAGTTAATTATTAATTTTAAAATTATAAGTAACTATCCATATTATTTTATTAGTTTTTATTCTCTAATTAGTTTGAGCTAGAATTCTATAAATAAGTCAAAAATCTTTATAATAAGCAGTCTTCAATAAATAAACAAAATTATACTCGTTTTCTCCCCTTTCTTCCCTACCCCCCTTCTTCTGTTGTTTCTTCGTTTATTCTAATCTTCCCCTATTTCTTTTTACGTTGAGCATTAAGTTGGTATTAGATCAATCGTGTTCTATATTAGTTGGTATCAAAGTTTTCACTTTCGCAGAGAGGCGACAAGACTTCTTTCTTCTGCACTCATGAAAAAACTGCAGGCTCATAGGTTTAGCCTAAGTCATTGTAGGTCTTCATGCCTAAGCGAAAATCTTTATAACGAGCAGTCTTCAATAAATAAACAAACTTATACTCATTTTCTCCCCTTTCTTCCCTACTTTTTCTTTCTGGTGTTTCTTCGTTTATTCTAATCTTCCCCCATTTCCTTTTATGATGAGCATTAAGTTGGTATTAGATCAATCGTGTTCTACATTAGTTGGTATCAAAGTTTTCACTTTCGCAGAGCTTTTACTTCGAAAATCTTAAGTTCAAAGCTTTAGCCTCCTTACTTCGCAAGGAGCAGGCTTCATAGAGCATCAAATCAAAAGCTTCGACTTCACATTCAGTGTGACGCCAGATTTCACAAAGCTTCAATTTGATCCATAGAAGCACAATTATTGCTCAATTATTCATGTCTCAACTACTTCCATAAAGCTAGCTTCATTTAAGGCGACAAGACTTCCTTCTTCTACACTCATAAAAAAACTGTGGGCTCGAAGGTTTAGCATAGGTCATTGTAAGTCTCCACGCATAAGCAAAAATCTCCCCCCCTCCCCCCGCCCCCCGACGACACCATCTATGTGCCCTCACCATCGATGGAAGCATGTTTTCCAATGATTGGCATCTAGCGACAAGTGTCATGAATGATGATGGCAAACCATATATATATCATGAATGATGGAAATGGAAAACAAGGTTTGGACAAAATCAACAAGGATGTTGAAAACATATAATTATTGAACAAGTTTGAATTGGTAATGATGATAACATGAACTCTAATGAGGAATTACATGAATTTATTTTTATGGGCAAAATCAACACTCTTCTAACGCAAGTAAGCATAATAGATTGATGATATCATCTATAAATATCTCTCAAGCTAAGCGTATGATCAATTTTGTGAATAAGGAAATCCTTGTGGTATAAGAAATAAAGCTTAATTAATAGGCCAACTAATTATATTTCTTCTCCTAACAAATTCTTGCATGAAATGTTATATAAATGAAGTTCAAAATTAGAGAGTTGCTTTGACTATTCAACTTTGCACATTCTACACTCCACAAGATGATGGGAGAGTGTTCCTTCAACTTCACAGTTCCTAGGGCAGCGATTAAAAGTTGCTAGACCTCTTTGGTAGAGCCAGACATCATTGAAATAGCATTTTTACAGATTCCCCAAATAAGGGTTTGCATCCTTACTTATGTAGTGACTTGCCAACATCAAGCTTCCTACCAAGCATCACCACCCATCTGAAACTATATCAGTAAAGTGCAGACTGTGTAATAGTAGGGATCTTATGCATCTCTTAATCAGCCCAAACTAGAGTGTCCTTATCTAGGTTGCCATGTCTATACATGGAATAGATTCTATGTATCAAATCATATCCCTAAATAACTACTCAACTTTGCCTCTATCCCTATCAGCAACAATGGTGATCTCCGTAACTATAGAGGGGTCTTTGCCTCTTGCATATTGATGAAGGTTGGCCAAAAAGAAAGGGTGGCACAAGAAAGCCCGGGGTCATCCATAAAGGAGATTGAGTTCCCTCATTAATGGCCAGATCATCTTATCTCGAACAATATTGCCACCCATGCAAAAAAACTCTCATATCCAAGAATCACGTCTCACCTCAAACATGTGAGTTCTAGTACCATACTTTGCTTTAAAGCTATTTCTCCATTCACATGAAATCATCAATACTCATAGGATTAGCCAGATGTGTAGCAACCAAAAAGCCATGCCATTTCTTAGAATGGTGAATCCCAAGGCTTCCACAACTCTCAGAGTCTGTTTGTTTGCAAAGTTTAATTTTAACAAAATTAAAGTTAAACTAAGATAGAGATATTTTTTATTGAGAATTATGAATGATATGAAATAAAGTAGATTTTTTTTTGAGATATGTGAGGGATATGATATAAGTTAGTTATTATTTTTGATATCTGTGTAAAATATGAAATAAAATCAATTTTTTATTTTGAATTATGTGTATGACGTGAAATATAATTAATTTTTAATATTAAATTTTATATGTGATATGATATGCCAGGTTAAAATTAATCAGGTTAATTTTAAACTCGCTAAACAAACAAGGCCTAAGGTTTACAAAAATGCCATGCCTTATCATAACTCTCCAAAAGCCACACTTTATTAAGATGAGTGAGCGAATTAGATACACCAAATTAAACATACAAAATAATAGAGAAATAGATAGCAATATTATTAATACGATCTAAGTAGGATAGATTAAGTAAAAAAATATATTAGGAGTGTTGTGTGATAGAAAATCCTATTCAAGCTTAAACCTTTAGTAATAAGATTAGCAATGTTATATGATGCTGCATGCTAGCCTATAAAACAGAAACATAAAAATGAAAAGATGAATAAGCTAAGGTAGATGAGTGGGTATGTACGAAAAGATGAGATGACAAAAAAGTACACCCATGAGAAGGTTAAAGTAGCTGTAAATGAATATAAACTGAACAAAAGTTGGTTTAGATAATTTGGACATATAAATTATAAGATGATAGAAGTTCTATTAAAAAGAGTTGGATTATTAGATTTTGCTCATATAAAAAGAAAAAGAGAAAGATTAAAAAAATATATTAAGAAACTATAAGGTATAACCTTACATACTTGAAGCTAAATGAAAATTTATTATTTATATAGTGCAACAAAAATAAAAGATTCATATAGTCGACTCACTAATGGGATAAAGGTTTAGTTGTCATATGGATTTTCATGTTCAGTTGCAATAACTATTCTTTCTAAAGTATTGAATTCTTATTACTTTAAAAGCAAATAATAATTAAATACAAATTTTTAAATTTATTGTCTTTCAAATAATAATTTTTTGAATTTTTGAAAGAATTATTATATAATCATGGGTCATGGCGCATTCATTTGTTCTGGATAATTTTTTCTTTTAGAAACTCCTACAAGAAATAATGAGTTTGACAATAATTGGGCTACAAATGATGCACATGAATCTTTGATTACAGATCTCAACGAGTTTTGTTCATATGTCTACCCAAAAGAGTCAGTTCTTTTTAAGCAAAGAAAAATAATTATTTTAATTAGAATTTATTTTACCATTTCTTCTTTCACAGTTTAGTTTATCTTAGTAAACAGAGTAGTTACATAATTAAAGCTCTTGAAAGCAAATTAGTTATACATTAGTGTGTGCGTATTTTTTTAGTCAAGCATTTTTTTAAACGTGATTGAAGAAAGATTGACGATCTTCCAATATCACTGGCAACTTACTCAGACCTTCAAAACAAATATATTAAAACAACAACAGAGTTATTATAGTAAAAAAATCAAAAAACAGAAATGGGTAAATGGGTAAGACAGAATCTTACCTACTAACTACAGGAAATGTAGTTAGACATTGAATGAAACTAAAAATTGCATCAAAAAATATACAACAAAAACATATTGAATTCAAAATAAAAAGAACAAAAAAGGCTATCACCCAATAGGAAGATGCAACTAGATGGTGAGCTGAGAAAGAAGATGATTAGGATGAGGTAGTCCCACTTGCGAAGGGCAAGAATACCAAAAAAGAAGAATGGTAAAGGATAAAAGAAGAGAAATAGATGACAACGATGACCAGAGCAGAGAAAGGCGAAGAGAGAAGTAGAAGAATGTGAATAGTTAGGCACCAAATGAGAAGACGAGAAGCCAAAAAAAAACTATATTGTTTGTGCTCTTCGATGTTTTTAAAGGTTATTGTAAAGGTGTGGAATACAATTATGGTAAGGAAAGAGAAAGATATTTTCCACAAGAGCGAGGATATTGTGAGGGCATTCCTGTCATTCCATACGACTTAATATTGAAAGAGGAAGAAATACTTGGGTGTTAAATAGTTTCAACATATGCACCTTAACAAAAGTTCTTTTGGACCTATTTGTAATTAAGGTAAACTTGAACCACATTGTAATTACCCTAAAAATAATTCCGAGGATAATGCGAAACAAAATAATCTCAAAATATTTTAATTATTTAATTATTAAAGGGTAAGAATAACTTGTTTAAATTTTAAATATTTAATATTTAGTTTTATTAGAATTTAAATATTAGAGAAATTAGAGTGCTTTGTTATCATCTTTAAGATTATTAGTTAATTTTTTTTTAATTATTAGTCGATATTTTTCCTAGTCAATTTGGGATAGACCTCTATAAAGAACCCAATAGTTTTATTCTATTTTTCTCTCTTTTCTTCTCTATTTCTAATTTTTCTCTGGCCCCCTCCCCTTTTTACTGGTCTCACCTTCTGTCTAGTCTTCTCCCTTTCCCTCTATGTTTCCACTCAACTTGGTCACAGCACATATACTCAGCATCAACTTAGTATTAAAGCAATAATGTTCTGCGTTAGTAGGGAATATAAGAAGGCAACAATTTCTAGATTCCAAAAAAGTATTGAGTTACAATAGCTGTTAAGTAAACATAAGCCGTATGACTGAATAAAGAGTTACATTGCAATCTTCCACCTAATCTTTTATCATTTTTGAATCTTCCACATTATAGCAAGTGCAAGTGCACTACCAGGTTAAACCATTCTATTTCCTCATTAGTTTTAATTTTATCATGCCCTTGCAATACTTTAGATATTATTTCTTATACATAGCAGTGACTCATCTATTTAATAGTTCTAAATTCGAGATACTATTCCCAATCCTTTATAATAATCTCACTTTTGTACTGTTAGGATAGAACTGGTCGACATTTTCCCTCATAGTCTGATACATGAAGAGCTGGATGGTTACCTAAATTGTCTAGTATTAAAACCCATATAAAATGAGTCATAGTAATATTAAGAGCTAAAAACTTCAACACAAAAATGTCAGAAGTACAAATAATGAAACTTGACTCTAGCATGTTTATGCATTTTACTTTTCTCAAAGCAATCTAATCATACTCAAGCCCAAGTGATGTAGATCTAGATCATCCCACAATAACTTTTTAATAATTTAATTATTGAAGGGGGGTGAAAGCCTACTAGATTTTAAGAATTTAGTATTTACTTATATTAGTATTTGGATTTCGATAATTAAAAAGAGTATCTTTATTATAATGAGTACTTATCCTAATTAACTAGTATTTATTTTCTCTTGTCAGTTTGGAGGGAACTCTCTAAATAAAATCATACATCTAAGTAATTGATAGTATCAGATGACAAAAAAAATCTCTTACTTCTCCCCTTTCTTCTCAACTTCTCCTTTTTCCCCTCAAGCATTCTACATCACAAAAGTTTAAATGAAAGCTATAACAAGAAAAAGATATTGCTTAGTAACATTCATTTTTACGATATCTGATTGCAACAATAAGATTCAAACAAAGCACATTACTCCCACAGAAAAGATCAAAGTACAATAAATGATCCATAAAATAAGCAGTCTAGGCACAAGAAAAAAGCTTTTCTCTATGAGCAAGTTCTTAGTGAAGCTGAAAGCACTTGGAAGATGAGTTGAGTATATGTTATCTTACCAGATTCCATCCAAGTCTGCTTTAACTCGTTGCATGCCTGAGCAATTACAAGTGCATCAAGTAATAGGAAAAAATATCTACTGAATAAATGTAGTAAGAACAGCCTAAAAAAGGTAAAACTCAGTGGATAATTATATGAAAACTTACAAGCTTCATGGCATCAATTCAGAAAGAAAAGTGATGGCTTGATAATAGAGAACAGAAAACTCAGTGGATAATTAATTACCTGATTAACAACCATGCGAGCTTCATAATTGTCCACGCAACTCAAAACCAGATCAACTCCAGCTGTTCCTGCACTACTTTGCCTATCTTGCTTTGAATTTTTCCTTTTGAGGCTCTCCAAGAAAACCTCATAACCTTTTACAGTAGTGATGTTCAATGAGTAGCTCTAAACAAAGAAATGCGGGGACACCAATAATTAATTCATTCATCTAGGAGAAGAATGATGGACCCAAATATCAGTGAAATATCAAGATCTAAAAACATTCTTAGAAACTGATAGACTCAAAGAGAGGTAGAGGAAGTCCATTGATATAATGCAAATAAAATATGTGAATGGTCACCCTAAGTTGTCCAGGCTAGATTCAAGTTCCCATCCAGTAGCCAACAAATTATGACTGAATCAGAAAATACAAACACAAGGGGCTTCAGTACTTCCTCTTGGATAGATAACGCATATAGATTTTTTAAAAAAAGGGGTTATTGTCAGATATGTTAAAGAGCTATGTGATATTTATTTATTTTTTGATAGTGCTATGTGATATTTATACTTAATACAAGATACCACCATTTAATCTTCAATATCATAGTTCCATACCCATCATATAAGTATAAATCTAAAACTATTGTCCAACTTTTTGTTCAGACTTCAATCTCTAAACACCACGTAGCTAGTGATGAGTAAAACAATTTGGTTTGGCAATAAACTAGCACCTTGAGCTGGTTTAATATCAATATTTGATATCCATAGTTGATAAATGATGCAGTGACAATAAAAATGATAATCACGTCCATGTTTTTCCTAGAACAGCATGAACAGAGAGGCAAAACGCATGATCAGATATTTAAGAAACAAGTTTCACATATGGTGAAAATGCACAACCACCACCACCACCACCACCACCAAGCCTTTATCCCACTAGATGGGGTCAGCTACATAAATCCTTTGTTTCATTGCACTCTATCAGTTAATAAATCCTCACTTAGCTCTAAGTGTGAAAGATATGATGAAAATGCACTACAAGAAAAAATTAAAAGCATGTAAAAACCTACTTCGAGAATCACATCTGGATTAATATCTGTGAGGGTTTGTGCAGCAGCATCAGTTTTCATCATGCCAACCTGCAAAATGATGACATCATGCACTAAAGAGATGAAGTCCATCCAAAAAAAAATTTACAGCTATAATAAGAAAAAAATAAGTAAAGCATATAGGAAAATCTAATTAGCTGGCAAACTTAACATATGACTATGAAGTAATGAAATAAAATTTAAAGTCATTGCAATTACAATGAGTAAAATACACAAAGGCATACCTGATCAGGACGAAAGAAAAGCCTGTTCATGTTGGCTAACTCTACAGTATCATAGTCATATAGTAAGAGTCGACCAATACCACACCTAGTAAGCATCTCTGCAGCAACACTGCCCACACCGCCAATTCCCTGTAATTGATGGGAAATCACAAAAGCAATGTGGTTGCATGAGAAAAAGATACAAAAGTAAATGTCCCAAACTTGTGCAATAACAAGCTCACAATGAATTTCATTCTGAAGTACCACCAAATAGTGGGTCCAAAAACTTGCAAGTGTACAACAAGATCATTCAACGCATCAATGCTCTAAATGTATTTCATACTTGCATTTAGTAGGTTAACACAATAGACGTATATTTACTCACAACAATGGCAACTGAGAAATCTCTTATTCTCTCGTAGTTCTCCACAATACCCATTCGTTGAAGAGCCATAAGCCTACTGTAAGGGTTGCTGTCCACCACTTCTGCACTCATATCCTATAACGAAACCAGTCATACACAAAATAATTAAACAATACCACATATATAAAAGCCACACAAAATAAGATCAATGCATCCTAAAGACCTTGACTTTGGAACGGCGAGATGTCCCAGAAGATGCAAGCCTCATGATTTTTCCGGTGCTCTCTTCCACCTAAAGCAAGTAGAACAAATCAGATTGTATCCCTTACACGCTTCATGTCTTGTCTCATGCATTACTAAAAATTACATTAGCATAGGAATGTTATTAAAATCTTAGTTACAATAAAATTTCATAGATTGACTAGCTTGCCTTGCTTGACTAATCAAATCAAGCTTCACTAAAATGATCAAATTATTTATTAGTACAACATATACTTGCATTGTTAAGCTACTCCTACTTAAAAAAAAGAGTTCTGCAGAGTCAAACCCTTAAAATAACAAAAAGGTCATGATCCCAAAATAGTTGGGATTGGTGAAATGAATTTCTCTTCTTTATTTAACACTATTTATTTAAAGCAATGGTCTCTGTGCACAAGAGTCGAGGTGATAATATGCCAAGTAATTTTTTGGCATTCTTTTCCATCTCTTTAATATTGCGACTTTAATCACCTCACATTCACCTACATGGGCCTCTATAAATAAAGATGGGCATGGGACAAACCAATTAAAATATCACTCACTCATGGAATCATCTATAGATGTTATGCTACCCTCCTCCTGATAAAATCACTTTAAATACAATTGTTGTGTTACTGTTCATCCATCTCCACTAACTCTGGGGATATTTTATTATTAAACTACACAACACTCACTCCCATATAACATAGTTGATCACAAAAGCTTACATAAAATTTTTCTTCAAGTTAATAGGCATCTTCCTATGACATCCTATCATACTCTTTAATCTTAACCATTCTAACATCATTCTACTATTAACATTCCCTCTACACTCCACGTACAGTGGTAATAAACTCGAGATTTGTAGTTT
The DNA here is from genome assembly GCA_002786265.1 of Apostasia shenzhenica. Taxonomy (NCBI): domain Eukaryota; kingdom Viridiplantae; phylum Streptophyta; class Magnoliopsida; order Asparagales; family Orchidaceae; genus Apostasia; species Apostasia shenzhenica. The sequence continues at coordinate 4,867,265 of KZ451980.1, forward strand.
TTGCATGAAAAAGGCATTCTCCAGTTTAATCTCTCAGCATTGTCACTTCTTTCTTCGTGGTCACCAAACCTAAGATGCATGTACTTTGCCTTGCTTTACCTAATTTGAATCCTTTTGTTATCACAATGAACTCTCTCTACTACACCGAATCATCCACTTCGAATGAAGGATTCGAACAAGAGGTATTCATGAGGTCCAAGCTTCAAGTTGAAGAACAAATAAAACAAATGTTTCTTGTACAACAATTTTTCTCTGTCATAATTTTCTCAAGCTCTTTTCATTCCCCAAACAATGTTTTAGGCCTATTTGGCATTTGGACAAAATCCTTTTTGAAAAAGTTTTTTGGCTTTCATCAAAATACATGTATGATGGAAAATAATGTTATTTTTATTAGAATTTTTGTAGGATGAGATAGAAATTTATTTTTATATGCACAATTTTTTTAATTGTATGGCTATTTTGGTCATGGATGCCAATCAGGCCCTTTAACCTGGTTAAACAAATGCAGCCTTAGAGGTTCTTACACTCCTTTAGTTGGGTTATCTCTAGGTAAAACACAATAATACAATTACTATAAAAAGAAACAATAATACAAAAGCTTACACACATGTAAATTTGCACATGTATGCTCCTGTACGCAAGCAAATGTATGCATGTGTACATGCACATGAGTGTATGCACATGGGTCCACATGTGTGAACAATGTGCATACATACATGTAGCTTCTTAATCTTTACATAAAGTCAACATTTTTATTGACTAAAATCTCTACCAATTCACATAAATGTACTTGCATTTGTATGCTTGATTGTGCTCCAATGAGCCCACTAAGTAAAATGAGCTGCTTCACCTAGCTATTTTTGAGTTCACACCAGCACTTAAGTCCTAATAGCCCCAATTTCCAGGATTGTCAAATTTCTCAAATTCTGAATGTTCTCGTAACAAGCCTTCATCTCAATGTGAATAACTGCAATGAGTCTACCAACTTGATTTTTTCTTAAACAAGACCTTAGAATCACAACTCAAATCTTCTAAGTACCTTCAAAAAAGTGCAATCATGTCATTATCTAACAATCATGTATCATTCGACTTGATCCACATATTGAAGGTTCTTGGTTGATCCTCCTTCCATTGTACCTTCCTTAGACACTTCTCGAAAATTTCTCTTTTGCCTCATAATCTTCTCCTGTCTGCCTCATCTTAGGTCGTCCAAGTTGTCTTCAGTTTTCACGAGATTCTCCAGGATTTTTCAAGGCATTACCCGACCAAGTCAAAGTTCTTGCATCATCCACATATTGAAGATTCTTGGTTGATCCTCCTCCCTTTGTACCTTCCTTAGACATTTCTTAAGAGTTTGTCTTTTGCCTCATAATCTTCTTCTGTTTGTCTCATCATAAGTTATCTGAGTTGTCTCCAGTCTTCACAAGATTCTCCAGGACTTCTCAAGGCATTACCCAATTGGTGCTTAATCTTGATTCCCTATGTGATCCAGAAGGTTTTTTTCCTCAACCCTTGTGATACATTCTGACTCCCAGGATATCTTTATTTAATTGGGGTGGTTCCTCTGACATTTTCCCCATTTTTCCCAGGGATTAGGACTAAGCTCCACCATTTTGAAGAAGCAAGCCTCCTGATGAGGACATCAAGTGTGGGAACTCAACAACTGCTTTCTTTTGTGTGAACCATTTAGATGAAATTAGCTTCTAGCCTTCCTCCCAATGCAGACAGATGCCATGGTCCCATTGCAAGTGGTTTGGTTTTGTGCTCAAAAATATTGGCTTCTTCAAGTGGATTTTTTGATACTACCACTAAATCTTCGATGATGGTAGCATTGTTGGTTCCTCCCTTATGTTTAAGGTTTTGATGTTTGGGAAATATTTTTAAGTTAGTTCAGTACTAACAATTCATCAAGAATAGTTTCAAGTTAACTCATAAAAGATTGATGGAATCATGAAAATAAAGAAAGATGAGAGGCTAGAGCAAACGAATCATAACTCAAGCAATCGATACACAATTGATGAATTGAAAAGATCGAGTCAATATCGAATGAACTGATTAAGATGAAATGGTCAAGTAATCAAGATTGAAGACCATTTTATTTGTTGATGTAAAATATTGACTAACTAGGTACAAAATGATACATAATAAAGATAATAAGAGAAGACAAGGTAGTGATTTTTACATGGAAACTTGTGTCCACAAGGAAAATTAAGATATTGTCTTAGCAGTTTAAATCCACTAATTGAATGAAAAGTTTACAAAGTTTAGAGTCCCCAAGAGACTAAAAGAAAATGAGTACAAGAGGGATGGATTTTGTTAAGCCTTTTAGGACTGCTGCAGTTGAAGTATGGAATCAAACAACATGGCAAAGGAAGGTCGGGAGATGGGGAGCTAAATGTTCAATGGTCAACATGGGGAAGAGAGCCTTCTCCTTGTCTTTTATCCCTCTATTATTGGAGAGGAGAGGATAAAATAATTGTATTTATCATGTTTTGCCATGTCTTAAGATATCTGGCATTGCTTTTGAGTGATTTTGAGAAGATTTAGCAATGTTGTCAGACGTTATAAGGAACTTGGGCCATCTTTCCAAGATATCCTGAGATCTTGTGTTGGGGCCTATTGTTAGACATGCTTGTTCTACTCCATCTTAGGTAAGCCTGTTCGGGTCCCTGTTAGGCAAGCCTGTTCATGTCCCTGTTAAGCAAGCTTGTTTAGGTCCCACTAGGCAAGCCTATTTAGGTCTCTGCTAAGCAAGCTTGCTCGCTTCCTTAACAACTATCCCCCTTTTGGTTAAGTTCATTAATCATTTCTATTGGTTTAGTTCATTAATCATGTGTGTTTGTCTATTAGAAACTGTTGAATCCAAGCGTTTGGTGGCAATGATAACAAAATCATTTGGAAGCTATGGAGGATGTAGAAGCAAAGTAGTTAGAGGCTATTAAAGTCAGCTATATAGAACGAAGAGTAAGTTTCAAAGTGAGGGGGTTGTGTAAGGGTAAATTGGCCATGTCAAATTATAGAACCTTTGCACTTAACCTCAAGCCCTTGTGAAGATAGGAATTTGGTCCCTTAGGTGCTAGTTGGTTTGTTCGACTTCAATAGTGGCGTCTGAGAGTGAACCATTCGTATCGAGCAGAAATTCGTTATAGACTTGTGAATGGTAAGCATGTGGTTTCTTTGAGTGCTAGCTGTTAAGTCCAAGCTTGATGTAGCTTAACCTGCCTATTTGGGATTTAATGATGGTACATGGAGTTAGAGGGAAAACATCAAAAAGTCCAATGAATAAGTGATGTCGTGTGGGGGTCATTAAAGTGATTCACATGGCCAAAGGACTCATGCCTACGTGTGAATGCAAAGGGAAGTTTCTATCACGCATTATTAAATTGCCCTAAATAGATAAACAAGAAAATATGTAATGACATGCGGTGTTAGAAGAAGTTAAACTAAGTAATGTTAAATTCACAAGATTGCATATTCACATAAAATTCGCAATAGATCCTTAGAAGATAAGTAATGTTCCAACTGAATTCAGAGGAAATTCATACAAATTAGATAGAAGATTTATCCAGTCATTAAGAAGAGTTAACTTGCTTGCACTAAACTTAAATCGCCCTGCACATGTGAAGCAATCTAAAGATATTCAATGAAAAAGAAGGAGCATGAAACCAACATCAATCTCAGATTATTAGCCTCGGATTATAACGGAGAAATCACAAATCAAGCAACTTTAATTTATATTTAAGAGCATTCCAGCAGCAACGATAAACAGAAACAATCCAAACAAGTCAGGAAATTAGGTAACTAGGGCAAAATCTGAATTAGGTGGAGAATCAAAGTGAAAGAAGGGCCCCAGTGCCGAACAGTCGCCCGTGCTGCGACCTGCGCCGACGACGATGCGGCAAGCACGGCGCCGCGCTGCGAAGGAGGCGAGATCGTGGGCGGCGGCGCTGGCGTTCGCGAAGAGCCGGCGAGCAGATCCGCCTTGGCGTCTTCAGCGGAACCGGCGAAAAAAAAAAGCAAATCCCGATCCTGCTCAATTTTGATAATGAAATACTAATTAAAAAAAAAAATTGAATCAAACGCCACTCGAATTATTTCAGGCGAGTCATGACTCATGAGCCATAGTTGAATCACAAGAACTCGGGCTCGATCCCAACTTTTTTTTAAATAAATATAAATAATACATTTAATTATTTATTATAATTATTTATAAATTTATATTACTACATGTTAGTTGATATTGTAGGTATATTAAATTATTTTAAATTCAATAGTAATTCTTGGAGGATTTAAGTTAGCTGATGAACTGCGTTCGAGTCTCGCTTGACTCGTTTAACTCATCTCGCTCAAATTAATTTGAATTTAAACAAGTTAAATTTATTGTAGAATTAGTACAAATAACAATATGAAATACTCAAATTTTATCTGTTTAAGGAAAGATTATTTCAATTTTATTTAATTTAAGGTTTGTTGTTTATAATTTATATATGTTAAAACAAATAGATTTTTATCTTTTTTAAAAATAAAAAATAAATTGTATGATTCGCATCTCAATGAGTAAAAAGGGGTACGGCAAAAGTGAGTATGTGGAACCAAATTCTAATTTTTGATAAAAAAAAAATTGAAAATTTCATTTAATTAGATATTAAATGATGATGAATGTAGTCAAAAATATGACAAAAGTAATAATTTTTATATAGGTGAAAGACTATAATGTCAATCTTAATAGTATAAATCACAAGATTTAGAAGCCTCGAAGAAAAAAAAAAAACTACAATGAGGATAACTCCCTTGAAGCCCTTTAAGACTGTCGCATGTGTTTGGTTGAAAGTCATTTTGGCTATAGTCCTTCTTTTAAATTTTTTTATTAAAAAATATACGAAATAAAATTGATTAATATATTAAAATTTATATATAATGTGATAAATGTGAAGTTTTTTTATATTAAAATTTATGTATTTAACGTGAAACTTTAAATTTTATTTTATTTTTTTTAAAAAAATTAAAGGTCATTTTAGCTATGATCATGATCAAAATGATCTACAACCAAACAGAACTGATATGTGTCATTTGAAAAGATTTAATTAACGTCCTTAAATCTTTAAACAAATTTTACTCAATTTTTTAGGATATCTTAGGATCTCCTATGTTAGGATTTACTATTAGACGAGAATGTTCGGCTCTCTGTTAGACAGAAATTATCAAGGTTTCATTAGACAAGTCTGTTCGTGTCCTTATCTTCGAATTCTCAAATTTAAAGAGCTTAAATGACTTCATTTTGTAGCATATTGTGAATCTCAAATTTAACAAATTTTATATACTATATAGGGAAGGATATATTGTTTGGCTGAAAATAGAAAACTTATTAAATACTTTTAAAAATATTTTTTATTAATATTTCATATTTATTTTACATCGTGTATTTATTTAAATATTAAAATTTAATTTAATTTTATATTTTATGTAAATTTTAATTTTAAAAATTAACTTTATTTTATATCTAATACAACTATTAATAATAAAATAATTTTTTTTCCACTCATTATTCTAAAAAACCTGATATTCACTATTACAATTATAAAATATTACATTTGCCTAATCATTGAAGAAAGATGATGAAATCCAAGAGGAACAATATATTTTGACTTAAAATAAGATAAATTAAAATTCAAAATGAAAAAATATGGCAAAGATTAACTTGATTCAAATTGTGAAAATTATTTGTTTTTAATATGAGAAAGAATTGTAAATAAATTTATTTTGTAGCATGAAGATTAAAAAAAAAAAAAAACTTTGTTGTCACAAGTTAAGGCATCTAGTTTGCTCTCATGGGCAGATGCCATTTTTTTTTTTTAATTTGAAGAGATGAGCATTTTTTAACATATGGACAACTTTGATTGTGATTTGAGCAAAAATATTATGCAATAAAATAATTCCCTTATTTATCCCATTAAAAATAGCTCAGGATATAAGAAATACTCTACATTGAGATATTTATAAAACATATCACAATTATTTTGATTATTTATATATTAAACATCAAAGACTTTAGATTTCACAACTGAAATTATTCTTATAAAAATTTAAAACTTTCTTTTATGTTATTCATACTCATAATTCATCCACATATATTACAATTAATATGAGAAAAAGATCAAAGTGTTATATATGTAATTTAATGTATAAAAGGATATTGCATGTGTAATTTTAGGATGTTTAAATGTAAATAACTAAGATCTTGTGAGATACATGTAAATTTAATTCTTTTTTCTTAGATTGCTTTAATATTGACTATTTCTTGCACATTAGTAATCAGAATAATATTTTAAAGTTCAATAATAATCTATTTTTTACTTTAAAAAAAAACTTTCCATATGAATCCATTTTCAAGCCCAATTTACGCTTAAATCTTTCCACCTTTATGCTTAATTTGTTTGGTAGAAAAAAAAAATTTAAAAATTATAATTTTTTAAAAATAAATATAATGTAAAATAAAATATTTATTTAATACCAACTTTTATATAAAATATAATATTAAATACTTTTTTTAAAATAAAATAAACTTTCAAATCATTCAAAAATTATTAAAACTTTCTTTTAGCTTCCCATATATAATACTAAAAAAATAATTTAAAAATCTTGTTTTATAACAGGGTTAAATTTTAAATTTATTTTAATTATAATTAAAATTTTAAATTTATTTTAAAAAATTTTAAAAATTATTTGATTTTTCGTCTTTCATAAATTTTAATATTAAACAATCACTTTATTTCCCATTTAACACAATTATCAATAACTCAAACAATTTTATTTTACATCTAACATAATTTTTAATATAATTAACTTATTTTATTTCACATCATACATAATTATCTATTTTTAATTTATGCTTATATGCAACTTATGCATATATAAAATCAAAAAATAACCACTAAACAACAAATAAATTTATATATATAAAAAAAAAGTATCTAATAATAACTTTTGCTTTTTATATACACATCACTCCTTATAAATGATCATATGAACATTTTTGAATCTAAAAAGAGCAATGAAGCCTAAATTAAATTATGTTACACTCACCAATTTACATTTATCTGCAACAAGGAGAGAGAAATGTGCCACAAATTCTCAGTCATCAGGGCGTTGAATCTCACCCATGAGTATGCGGTTACTGTGGACCTTGAACCCTAAGAGGGATGGATCAATCTGCCTTCCTTTCTTCCCTTTCCTCTTCACACCCTTCGCTCCATTCCCAGATTCGGAAGAATCGTGAGAGCTGGAATGAGGCTCCGCTTCGGCAGCCGCGGGCTTCCTCGTGCTCTTGATTATGTCGATAAAGGAAGCATCGGTAGCATCAACATCAGCAGAGGAAGAGGTTCGGCGAAACCTGGCGTCCCCTGCAACACCGGATGACGGAGGTCTCGGAACCACAATGGGGGAGTGGTTGCCACCAGCTTCTCTTCCACTCTCTATATGTGGCATACAGGTATTAGTCATAAAAGAGTAGCCAAAATTGCAAAGCAAATTCAATAGATCAATTGTAACAAGGTTTTAAAAATTGGATTCGAACTGTCGATTCGAGTTTTGAAAAGGGAAGATTACTCGTAGGATTCGGTGATGCTAGTTGACAATTTAAATCTTCTTTAAAAAACTAGGTGATATAAATGGGTTGAGTTGGCAAGTTAACTGAACTCGGCCATCAGCCCACTATGATGTTAAATTAATTTTTTTACAGAGTTTAGGGTTTAGGGCCGATTGAAAAGATTCTCAAGTCATAAATTTCGACCGATTTATTAAACAAGTTAGAATCAAGTTGTAAGCTGGATTAAATTCAACTACAAGCCAAATTACATGGATTGAGCCATGTAGCCACCCCTTATTGACAAATCCTAAACTAGGCCAATGCTTTTCAGTTGGCAGGTAAGGAACAACAACAACAACAACAACCAAGCCTTCAACAACTAAACCTTATTTCCATTAGATAAGGTTGGCTATATGAATCCTATTAAAGAATTCATATCATGTTTGATTTAATTATCAAATGCTTAACACAACATTTCGTTTCTCATCTGAGACTTAGGACCCGACAACCAAGCCTTAATCGACAGGTTATATAATCCAACAATGCTCTTTAAAATTTAAGTCATTTAACTTTCTACTTTTCCGGTATATAGCTTTCATGAAAGATTAGCTGAAACTGAAAATCAGAACTTCTCAAACCACCTATACTATTAAAATTAATTCCACTAACGGTAATACAAAATCAAAACACAGATCAACTTTTCCATCTTCAGTGGGTCAGTAAAAGGGTTGTACCTTCGGGGGAGAGAAAAGTAGCAGGACTCTTTCCTTTAATGGTGGGAGCCAAAACCAAGTCTTCAGCCAGAGAAACTTGGGAAGATAATATAAAGGGATCCTGGGTGTTCAACAGAGAGCTGTTGGTGCCTCTCTCATGAATGCCCAGTGAACTGAACAAGCATAAAAAGAAAATAAGCAAGTACAGAGCTAAATTAGTAGAAATGCAGATTCCAGTGAGAGAAATACCTGTTACTAGCCATCCCTTCGCTATAATAAGGAACACCCATTCCCATCTCATAATTGTATAGATCTACACCAACTGCAAGGTAAGACCAACTCTTACATCAGCAACGAAGGAATGGAGCACAGCAACAAATGAAAGAAAATTGAAAGGAGAATTGCATACTCTTGAAATTTAGCCAACAATGATATATATAATACAAATCCAATTTTTTGATATTTTGTTGAAACCACCTACTCCTTTTAAGCATCATAAAACAACGTCATGTTAACTTCGCTACCACCTTTTAACCTAATAGAGAAACCGTGGTGGTTTATTTTACTGCTCTATTTGTTGTTTTGGAAAAATTTGATATGCACTCTTGAAAATCTTTAGATAAATACACATAACCCCCTCTGAACACAAGAAAACAAACCACCTGTTGTTTTGTGGTACTTAAAAAGAATTGGACAGCTAACATGAATATCAAAAATTGTGGATTAAATCTGTAATTTGCTAGGATAAATGTCTTATTGGTCCTTTATATCAAGTTATTGTTTTGAATGATAAAAATTGAGAGGCCCGTCTGTAACATAAAAAAATGGGAATTAAATCTATAACTTGCTGAGATTTCACAGATGGATATATAATTGCCGTCCAAAAAAAACACCGTAGAAAATAGGGACTACCATTGCTGCCCAGGGAGGCATGTCTCACAGGTGCATTAGCTTTCACTTCAGTATGATAAGAGATGGAGCCAAAATTACTGCTTGATGTGTTGCCCACAAAACTACGACTCATTGACGTTTTTGCATCCTTCAGATCCAAGACATCTAGTCTATCTCCAGATGATGCATGACCCATAGAAACTGCATCTTGTTCTCTTTCAATCCCATAGGGTTCAGGAACTAACTGATTCTGCTCAATGGAAGAATAGGTACCAGAATGCAAAGCTAATCTTCCAATGGCATCAAAGCTATTAACGTGTCTCTCCATGTTTGGCTTTGGCAATTGTTCCTGCTGTGCCTGTAATAGTTTACTGTAATGGGAGCCATCATTGGAAGAAGCAACAATGGAAGGTGAATCTGAAGCAAGGTCAAATGAATTATCTGAAGTATGAGTAAATGGCCAGGTGGAATCCCGATTTTCCATTGATGCCACAGAATTATGAAGAAATTTTGAGTGCTGAACTCCTTTGATCTCCCTTATATCACTGTTATGCCTATCAATCTCAAGATGAAGATGCTTCATCTGTGTTTCTATAAAGCTATTAGGTGTCTTCCCATCCAATTCAGCCAAATGGCTATTTAATGAATTAAGATGAGGGACAGAAAATCGATCTGAAATTCCATGTTGACTAGTATTGGGCACCGTAGGTAACTGCCTTCGACGGATTGAAGGATGAGAATGATCGCTAATTTCTGCCATGGTTTCCACCTGAAGTTGAGATAAATCATCCAGAGCATCCACATTTACACCAGGAGGACTATGAGACAGAAGAATTCCACGATCAAAAGATCTTTGCTGCATCATGTCCTGCAAAATCAGATTCCTCCCAAGTTCTGTTTGCTCAAAGGATAAGGGCTCCTGTAGCAGGTTATGTATGTTCCCATGCCGTTGGTCAGGCGTATTTGCTATCCTAAAGAACTGTGCAGAATCATCCATTGGCCAAACATCACTCGCATGTCTTTCTTCTTCGATGCATGACTGCTGCCATGAAGGAAGAGCTAAATGTTGTCCCTGTAGCTGCTCTTGCTGAAGACTTAAGAGGATCTGCTCTTCCATGGAAAGATTAGACCGATGGTTTGGATGAGAGAGGATATCTGAAATATGATTTTGTTGGTCATGTCGATATTTTTCTTGTAGGATTTGCTCTATAAGTGGATCTTGATGCTGTAGGAGCTGATGAGGATGTTGTTCCACTCCACGTAAAAGTCGCTGAGCCAGTATGATCTCATCAAGGGAAGTGTTTCCACGATGAGATGCTGCCAATCTCGCCTCGTGCTGTTGTCGACGCAAATGCTCAAATAGAATTTTTTTTTGTTGCTCCTGTTGTTGTTGCTGCTCCAGCAATCGAATTTGCCGAAGAAGTTGATGTTGTTGCTGCTGCAATTGCCGCTGCTCAAGTAATTGCCGACGACGATGCTGCTCTTGGAGCTCAATTTTCATGAGATGCTCGAAATCATAGATGGATTGATTGTGAGCTTGATGATGCGCAAAAGCATTGACTTGTTCTGCGGATGGTGCGGCTAAATGCGTGCTTTGGCGAGGAGATGGTAGATATTGTTGAAGGTTCTGCTGATGACATTGCTGATAGAGCTGCTCCTCCATACCGAGACGGTTTGACTTGGCATCAAAGTACGGAAAACTAGTAGCATCTGGAGGATCTCGAGGTACATTTGCGCTAACACGGCTAAAGAAAGCATCAGGCCATGCATTGCGTGCGTTGGGGTTGTTTCCCATCATATTGAACTGCCCTTGCTCATTATGGACATAGTCTACTAGCCCAGCAGCATTGATGCTGTGGGGCTGATTATGAATGCCAATTAAGTTGGATGATAAGGGGCTTCTAACATTGGATCCTTCCAAATCAGACTGCAACAAACTAAAAGGACTCACTTCATCACTGCTTGGATGCCTGTGATCAGATATGCCACCACTTGTGATTTCATTTGCACGAAAACAATGACCACTACTGGACCGTGACAGATCATGAAGAGCAGCTAGCTTCTCTAAGGGGTTCTCAATGCTGTTCACGTGCCTGCCAGTGTATAGAACTTCTGCAGAAATTGAAAACATAAAATAAACGGTTAACTCCGAAAAATAAGCATACACAAATATATAGCATGAAAGAATTTCCAAATAACAGATGCGATAAGGATAAAAATGACCTTCAGCATCCTGTCCAGCAAGATCATGAAGGGACTGCCCTCCATGAACAGAAAAACCAGTAGAAGTTTCCAAATCAGAAAACTGAATCCCTCCTTTTAAATCCATTACGTTAGCTTGATTTTCATGATCTAACTGGGCCTTAGAAATAGGTGTTTTTGATCTTTGATCATTTATATCCAGAGATCCACCAAAGCTAGAAGCAACAGAGTCATCGACCTTGAAACTAACACTAGCAGTATCCATGGATTCCACAGGCCCACTTAAATCATTGGAATACACTTCAGCTACTGAATTAGATGTAAACTTCAAGTTTGGCATCAATTCCCCTAATGGCCGGAATGGAGTTCCTTCTGGAGCATCTGATAAACAAACTGGTAAATCTGTGCCAAAAAAACCCTGTTCATACCAGGAGATTACGTCCACACCCAAAAAGGGCCCCTGTATGTCACCTTGAGGATCACGGTACAATAGACTCATCTCCTCAGGAGGGTAGGTTCTCTCCAAATATTGCACTTTGCCAGTGGCTCTATTATAGTTCATATTACTTGGAAATACATCAGTAAAGGCAATATCAAGTAAAGAATGTGAATCATCAGGCAGCCCACTACCAACATCCAAAGGAACAAATGGCATTTTTCTTTCAAGCTTGGAATCCCCACTAGAATACTCCAGGAATTCAGAACTATGGACCAGATTCTTTTCAACAAAATGTTCTGGTTCAGTTTGACCTTGAACAGAATGCTCCGCACTTTTCCAAGCCACGTTACCGTGTTTTCCAACATCAAACGATGTGTTTGCAATAACATCAACACCCTCTAAAAAATGGTCTGGTAGCAAAGAGGCTAAACATTGAAAAATTAATGAAAATGTAAAAAGGTTCAGCAAACATATATTGGCCAAAATATAAAAAGTGCAAAACTATTTTGAAAATATCAGTACCATCATGGGAGAAAACTGCACTGGAGACAACAGGATTAAGTAACGAGGACTCAGATGGCATTGAAGAGCTGTCCACAGCTGCGTTAGCCATAGATCTCACATCCGATACTTCTGAATAACAAGGGATAACAATATAAGCATGCATACACATCTTCGGAAAAAGTACTGGTATGTGCTCACCTGTCTCGCTGACGGCAATTCTTGAATTCCACTCTTTGCATCTGGCATAAGATAGCTCGCCGCCAGCAATCTTGCCTTTTGAGATATCTTCCAATATAGTCTGACAAAATAAGGCCTTTAATGAGGGATGTTTCACCGAAAAAAAAAATTAAAAAAGTTTCTGGCCCTCATATTCACCGCCAAATAAAGATTTCCAACATAAAATGAACACCAACAGAATAGCGTACCAATTGAGGGGGAAAAGGGTATACTACATCAGCCTCCTAAAGATTCAGCTTGTCTTTCAAAAGAAATGTCCAAGTTTTTCAATAATTTCATCATTTTTTAAAAGTTTCCGTATTATTTTCCATGTGGCATGTAAATATCTTTTATAGATACCACTTAAGCATTAACAAGTATTTTAACAGGAAGCACCAACATAAAACTACTGGAAAGATCTCAAGAACCCCTTAGACAGATCCAAAAAAACATGGATTCACCTAAAAACTGCAAAAAACCCTCAAGGATCTGGTTTGTCTTACCCAAAAGAAATATACATTGCAGGTAAGAAAAGATAAGAGCAAAAATAGTAGTCAACAGAAGTCAAAAGAGATTAGAACCCACCTCCTCCTCCATGTTGGGCAAGACAAAAGCTAGTGGTCTGACAGCATCGGATATTGTTAAAGGAGAAGCAGCCACAACAACTCCAGAGAGAGAATCCAAATCTGTCGTATGGTTCCTATAAAGATCAAGAAGTTTACCCCTAGGGTAGCGGAATGTATTCACAGACAAGACACCTTTTCCATGCCAATTTTCATCATCATCTTGAGGTCTAGCACCCAAAGTACCAACTGAAGATACCATGGGCGAGGACAAACCTCCCAAAAGGCTACCCCTTCCCCTTCCAAAAGCAAAACCAACATGTGAACCATCTACCCGTCCTTTATCTGGCCCGAACCCTGGAGCAACACGATATGCTGACGAACTACCACCAGAATGAAGCTCCTGACGATGGCGTGGTCTCCATTTGTCACGCGATTCTGTTTCAGATGGACGATTATTGCCAAAAAAGGGTTGCTTTTCAGCAAACAAGTCATCTTTATCAAAATCGAGTTTTCTATCAGTCCGTGAATCCTTCTCCTTGTCTTCTGGTCCCCATCTCGATGACCATTTACTATCACGCCTTGTTTCAAGGGTGGAACTACGGCCAATAACCTCATGCCATCGCTCAGATGAAGGTAGATTCCTTGATTCATTGGGCTCTCTGGTTGAAATATTTTCTGGACGGCGGTCATTTTTACGATACTCATTTTCACGATCACCTTCTTTTCTACGTTCTCTCCTACCAAGTAAACCAGTCTCCCTCTCCTCATCACGCCAACGACGGCTGCTTTCAATATCAGGTACATTCCGTCTCCATTCCCTTTTTTCTTGAGCTCCATCCAGTCGCCAGGAGTCTTTTTGGACAGCATCATTTGAGAGGCCATGAGGCAAGGTGGAATTTGGTTGACGAGTATCCTGAAATAAAACTATTATAAACTCAATAATTTACTTCAAGAAAAGCAGGAAAATATAAATTTGAAAGAACATCACCAAAAAAACTAAATGCGTTGCAGGCCTCTGCTATATATGCTATTGCTAAAACTAAGCAAAGTTGAGATGATTTCAAATTATCAGAAAATTATCTAGCTAATGACTTTGCTTTCACGGTGTGATCTTCCAGAGATTTAAATGAACATTAAAAAAATTTCACCCTGTTGCCAGAATCTGTCAAGAAACAGCAGGATTTACAGACTTAATGCCAACAAGTTTCTCTATTTTCAATTGTTATCATAGCCAGTATATTGTCAGATAAAAGGGCGCTTTATTATTCTAAAATCTTCTCTAGGCAAATCATTATCCTTGAAAAATAAAAATGATTATCACTGCCAGTGTAAATTTGAGTTGACCAAAACTTGATCACTACTACTTGTGAAAGTTAATGATGCGGAAATAACAGAAGGCAGATAAAAACATAGTGCTGGAAACTCTTAACGAGAAATAAAAAGGTCTCTTATAAGGGAAAGCTTGTGGCACTTCTATGAAAACTTAGAAGAAAGCAAAGAAAACAAATTTGCTGGAAGCAAGAAGGATATCCAAGAACCTAAATTTGAATAAGAATATTTTGTCACCCTTTGACAGAAGTAGATAAATCCAAAATGAACAAAATTCTTAAAATTGTTGACATTAATCATGGTTAGTTTCTGTGCATAACTTTCAAGCGGCAATTTTCCTATAGCAAACAAGACCGGTCAAGAAAAACTGGGACTAAGTTCCACAAGTAGCAACCATGCACTGAGATGCATCAAGTTTTGACACAAAGATTGCAGAAAGGTGAAATCTACAAGCAGAAAGGCTTTAATTTTCCAAAAAGGTTGCACAATCTTTCTGCTTCGAAAACCTAGCTTGAGATGAGAATTTAGGCACTATTCTACCCTTTAAACTTGATAGTCTTAAACTTTACACGTGAAATAGATCTTTTCAAGTAGCTTAGAATTGACTCAAAATGAGAATTTATGCTATCACTTCACATATTTTCCTCTTCCACATGTTCACCTTTTCATCACCTTTCTAAACTTCACAAAGCAAGCTATCCCTGAAAAGAGACAGCAAAAGTCAAGCAACAAATGCTTTGATGTTATACTGTAATATATCCTAGATGTATATATGGCATACAGGAACTATGATTATTAACATTTTTCAGTAACAGTAGCATTTTTGCATGACTAACTCCCAATATCAACCTATCACCTACACCTGCAAATTCATGATGTCCTGTCAAATTGTCATATTACCCAGTAATCGATTAAAATGGAGGATTGCATGGATTTATAAGACAAATTTCACAAATAGAATTAGCTAAAAAATTTGCAGAAACATGGAATAAAGTAAAACACGCATGACAATTTCATAACAAGAAAGGAAAAGACGATTAGAAAAAGCAACAGTAAACTAAAAATGGTAACAACTGTGCCTCATGTGACTTAGGTGATGGTCACATCTTTATCTACTTGAGTTTCTGCTTTTTTCTGTCTCACAACTTTTAGTTTCTACAATTGATACCTAAAGAACATGATTTTTAAAAGGATGATTGAATGTGTTTAAAAGTAGCAAACAGATATGCAACAAATATCTATTAGACAAGATTTTTGGAATAGGAAAACATTACCAAAAAAGTGCTATGCAAAACAGCAGAATGGAAAAATACCCAACAAAATGCATAAAATGTTGAGATCAAGTAGAATTCTAACATATGCACATGAACAAAGTAGTAAATCCATGTGTAAGAAACACAAAAAAAAGGCTCATCATACCCCCAAGGCAACTGAAACCCCAGCCTTGGTTTCAGCAGGCTTGGAATACAACCATTGAGGAGATAAGGGGATATTGCTCTCTGAAGTTAGTTGATCTGCAGAAGGCAATCATATTAGCAAAAGCAATTACACGAGCAACCTTAACAAAGAATAACGAACAATGAATGTAAGAAAAATATAAATCATTCATCTAGAACCCTCTAATACATATGTTAGCTGATACAGCATTAACATTTTGACATAAAGATGAAATCATAAAATTATTATCGTCGATCATGTGCATGTGTGTGTATGTATTATAACAAGCCTAAAGAATGAAGTTAGGATACCACAGCAACGGAATAAACATCATATTTAAAAACTATGCAGCAGAAAAATTAAATTGAAGGCAAGAAAAGCATAACATCTAGTTGGCAAATATATTGAAAGATGCATGGTAATAATATCAACAGCACATTTTAAAAAATACTAAATTATCCATTTAACACAAGCGCAAGACCACCCATTTATGTCAGAATTTCAACCATGACATTCATGTCCTACCTTGGCCTAGTCTTTTTCTATCTTATAAAATTGTAGGAATGCAATTAAACACGGAGAGCGAACCCACAGATAACAGAGAAAATCAGAAAGAAAAAAAAAAGCACAGAAACAAAGAAATTGTCACAATTATTTCAGAAATAGAGGTAAGTATCACCTTTTGGATCTTCAAAACAACCTACCCGAACCTTCTCCTCGTCCTGCCTTTCAGAAGTATCGCCTTGAAAAAGAAAACGGTGAAATTACTTCAAAGGAAATTGGTCGATATTAGTAAAAGCAATTCTTCCCTATCCAAAAAAAACTAAAACCTCACAAACATTAGAGCTATATGCACGACACAAGAAATGCTCTCTAAGCACAATTACTATTACCAGAAGCACAGCGTATTTATCCACACATGTGCGGGCGTAATTGTCACGAAGCACCTTAACAAGATCCACTTTCATAAACACTATAACATCGCCGGATCCAAAGTTCGATCACAAATACCCTAGCTTCCTAATCGAGATAATTAATGAAACCATCACACGGCCGATCAATAAAAAACCCTAAAACAACCAAACCACAGAACCAAATTGATTCGCACCACAGACGATCGGAACCACACCACCGATAAAGGATGCTAATTCCAGACATGAAAAGGATAAGGACGAAAGAACGCAAACCAAGAATACCTTTAGAGCTCCACGCTTCGAGTTCCGGCTTCGGCGGGGCAACCGGCGCCGGATCGACCTTTCCCTCCGCCATCCAACGTCCGGGAATCAAACTAAGCAGGGTTCCCGGGGGTCCGGGTTTAGAAGACGAAAGAGATCTGGGAAAAGTCGCCGGCAAGTCAAAAGCGACCGATCGGAGAGTACCCCGAACAGTAGGACGCGACACCTCCGGCGGATTCTAGGGTAAGGTTTGCGGATTGAGAACCTGGAAACTCCAGAGGACGATCACGCGACGGAGGACTGGATGGAGAGAGAGAAAGAGAGAGAGAGAGAGAGAGAGAGAGAGAGAGAGAGAGAGAGATGCGAGAGATACAAACTTCAGTATACACACAGCTTTGGTTTTTTTATAATTAGGGTGTGATTGATTTAAATATAATTCCACTTGAAAACCCACAACTAAAGTCACCCACTCGTTCACTGATGCCAGCTGTGGTCTGAAACGTGGGTGAAACATTGGGTGCTACTTAAATCCAGTTGATTGTAACAATTCATACAATATTTAGACATTATTACGTTTCAAAATAGAGTTGACTCTAGCTGTTTACTGCATTTGTTTGGCTAAAATGAGATGAAATTAAGTTGTTAGTTATTTAGATCTGACATATTATGGAGTGAAAGTAACACAAAATTAATATTAATGATTGATGGCTATCATCGTGTTATTCTTGATACAAAAATCAAAATCAAAATAATATTAATTTAAATAATAATAATAATAATAATAAATAAATATTTTTAATCATTATACACAAATTTTAATTAAAAAAAATATTATTTTACTTCACATCCTAAATTAAAATACTCGATTCAAGTATTTTGATCTAGAATATAAAATAAAATTGATATTTTTATCAAATTTTATTGAATATGTGAAGTAAAATAATATTTTTTTATATTAAAATTTGTGTAAAATAATTAAGAAAATTTATTTATTATTTTTTTTTTAAATTAGTACCATTTTGGTCCTCGCGCCAAACATGGCCTGAGATTATAAGGCCTCAAACAGGAAGTTATCTTCGGCCTAAGTAACTAAACGAAATTAGTCAACGTATGATTGTTCTAGATGTTACTATCATAATAGCACTCAGTAGCTCATAAATTAATTTTTATTTCACAACTAATATAATTTTTAGAAATAAAATAATTTATATTTCATTATAATATTAAATAAATTTATTTCTCTTTTTATTTAAAAAATATAAATATCTCGAAATTATCCTTTTCCAAATTACAAGTTGCTAAACTCAACCTGCTAATTGGACTGGTTTCGTCCAGTTCAACCGATTCCAAGTCTAGTTTGACTTGGAACCGGTCCGATCCGGTTCCAACTGGTTCGAATCTGGTCTAAAATTGGTTAGCCTAGTTTGGATCTGATCCAAGTCTCGTCCGTATCTATGTATTTAGGTTGGATCAAGTCAGTTAGATATAATTAATTAAAATATATATATTTTTATGTATTTTATAACAAAAATATTTTATATTTTTAATATTTACGGAGGAATTAACATAAAAAAATTCTAAAATATATTATTAATATTAATAAAAAAATTATAATAAAATAATTATAGTTCGTACAAATATTTTGCATTACAAAAAAAATTATTTGTCGTAATTATAAAGACTTCTTTTCGAGTACTCGTCTTCTTCTTCTGAACTATTATCCTTGAATTCATCTATGAAATTGTGCTATTGATTTAGTGACTCGACAACAAATCAACCCTATAGATAAATAAGCATATAAAGAGTTCCTGCAAATAAAATACTTTTATAGTCTTCTACTATTCTTCTTATTGTGGGAAAAGTTGACTTAGAAGCTATAATTGATGCTTGAGCTGCTATAACATCTTGTGTTAAAGCAAATAAATTAGGATATTATTTTAATGAGTTTTTTTATCACTCCAATAAGCTCATATTATCATCAAATTTCTCTCTGAAATTTAAATAAAATTACTGTAAAACATTAACTGCGAAATTATTATTTGAAGTATTATTTAAAGTAATAGAAAAAAAAATAATCAATATTTTATAAATGATCCATTAATTTTTTTTATTTTTTATAAATGACTCATGTATAGTGCTAATTTCAATAAATTCAATGATTAAAAGATTATAAAATTATAAAACATTATTTTTTGAGATGTAGGTGCGACTGACACTCAAACTGTTTGCTGCAAAAATCAAAACAGGACCAAAAAAGTACCAATTTAAAAAACAACAGCAATAATAATAAATAAATTTTTTAAATCATTCTACACAAATTTAAATATAAAAAATATTATTTTTACTTTACATACTCAATAATTAAAAATAAAAATATCAATTTTATTTCACATTCTAGATCAAAATATTCAAATCGAGTATTTTAATCTAAGATGTGAAATAAAATTTATATTTTTATTAAAAATTTTTAAGTATGTGAAGTAAAATATTATTTTCTATATTAAATTTGTGTAGAATAATTAAAATACTTTATTTATTATTATTATTATTATTATTATTATTATTTAAACTAGTACTGTTTTGGCTCTGTTTCGATGCTCGCACTAAACAGAGCCAAAGTTCTGGTACCTCTAAAACTTATCTGTATTAAATTTTTTTTTCAAGTTTAATCTTCAAATAAATTTATTTTGTATAATTAGTGGTGATAGTTCAAGTTGATAAATTGGGTCAAGTCAACTTATTTTTAGTCTGTTCAATTAATGATTGACATGAACTCAACTCATTTATTAAATTAGCTAAATATTAAGGCTAGCACTTGATTGTTTAATAAAACAGGTTACCTGCTCCGACCTCTCAACTCATTTATTATGTTTTTTAGATTTCAAAAATTAATAAATTCAATATTTTTTTATTTAAATAAAAAAAGTATAACGTTAATTATGAATATTAAAAATATAATTAAATTATATAAATATGCATCAAATAATTAATACTAAAAGCAAAGTATAGATTAATTTTGATAAATGAGCTATTAAAAATTTGTAATTAAGTCGATTCATTTATGACTCAAAACATATATAAATTTGATTTATGCCGGATTAAGTCAGGCCCTGTTTGGTGCGAAGATCAAATCAGGACCAAAGTGATACTAATTAAAATAATAATAATAATAATAAATAAATTTTTTTAATTATTACACACAAATTTTAATATAAAAAAATATTATTTTACTTCACATACTCAATAATTTTTAATAAAAATATATACTTTATTTCACATCCTAGATTAAAATATTCGAATCGAGTATTTTGGTCTAGGATGTAAAATAAAATTAATTTTTTTAATGAAAATTATTGAGTATGTAAAGTAAAATAGTATTTTTTATATTAGAATTTGTGTGGAATGATTAAAAAAAAAATATATATTTATTATTATTGTTATTTTTTAAATTAGTATCATTTTGGTCCTGATTTAGTCCTCGCATCAAACAAGGCCAGATTGAGTTTGCGAGTAGGGTGAAGAATTGCCAAACCTATATGATACACATACATTAAATATATGTTTTTTTGGGGGTGGAAATAAGTTTTCACTAAAAAAAAATAGCTTACTTTTTATTTTTTAATATTTAAAAAAAAAAACATTCAAAAATAGAAAAAGCTCCCGCCTACTTGACTGGCCAAAATATCCATCGCTGGCGGGGGCAATTCCGGGCATCCCGCTCTAATTTCGGGCCGGAATTTCAAAACAGATTCCTCTCTCTCTCTCTCTCTCTCTCTCTCTCCTCTAATTAAATTCAATAACAAGTTCGAATCCGCGCAGGTCCGCAGCCGGACAAAATCTCTGCCTTTCTCTCTCCTCGTCGCCCGCCTTCACTGTCCCGCTAGGGTTTCCGCCCGCTGACCTTCTCGGGACCCAAGCGTGCTAGGGCTTTGGGATTCCTCTACTACGCCATGGGATCCGAGCCGGCTGAAGAAGATGATAGGCAGGAGAGCTCGAAGGAGGCATCCCACGTGGTCGGCCGCGGGGCGGCGGCGGCGGAAGGGTCTGGTCTGAGATCAGAGCAGGTGGTGCCGACGGGGAGCGAGAAGAAGAGGAGGGGGAGGAAAAGGAATGAAGATAAGGAGGCTGATCGAGGGGAAGTGAAGAAGAGGAAGGTGGCGCCGAAGACTTCCACGGTGGATAGGCCGTCGAGAGAGAGGAAGTCCGTGGTGAGGTACGCGACGCTTTCTCCGCGGAGGATGTCGGCTGTTAAGGCTGTGGCAATTGGACAGGTGAAGGAACTTGCGTGGGTTTGTTTTGTGTGTAGGGTGCTCTAGTGTTTACCTTTTATTGGATCGATGGTTTTGCTGAAGATGGCGTTTTCCATTTGTATGAACAGGGTCGTGGCGAAAAACTCAAGGACATCCCGAACGGTTCGTATCTATTCGTTCTTTTCCTTGGTTCCTTATAGCAGTCAGCTGTCCCGCATTTCTGGTGGCAAAATTCATGATCTTGGATACGATTTTTATTATTGTTCTGTACATGATGGTGACCGGAATACGGATTAGTCTATGGGCTTGCTTGTTTTGAGTCTCAAATGAGCCCAAACACTTTTTCATCATTATTTCACACCTAACACAAATTTTAATATAAAAGACTTTATTTTATACTATACATAAAATCTAATATTAAAAATCAATTTTATTATAGTTCTTAACACAGTAAGCTTGAAACTAATTCTAGCATCCAATTCTATTATGATTCTCATTCAAACTTCAAGGGGTTTTCTTATATATTTAGTATTAACAATCCATATGCCATGAAATGAACATGCTTGCATACTTAAGCACACAAAATAAAAACTCATAGCATGCAATTCCTAAACTTACTACAAAGAATTAGAGAAATTCAAGCTTTAACTAATTCAAAAAGGAATGAGTAAAATTACAAAAGATTAAATTATATTACAAGAATCCAATAAGACTCTGCAGTCTTAGAGGAATATGATTGTAAATGATTCCAATTTAAATAAGAACAATGAATAGAGTTTCAAATTACATATACACACCAATAGAAAGTTTAAATAACCATAACATACATAATGCCAATGTTGTAAAAACAAGAACGAATTAAGAATTGAGCTACTTTGCACTACATGGTGTGAGAGGTTATAAAATGATCATTGAACCTGTCAAACCAGTAAATCACTTTTTTCTAAAAAAATTCAAAAAGATTATAGTGTATCAAAAATAGTAATAAATATTTTAAATAACAAATTTATTGATTTTATTTACTCATTTTCATTGCTAAAGAATAATTATCTTAAATATAGATTAATTCATTATGGTTTAATCCATTTTAATATGCAATCGGGTTTTGATGTTAAAGCAAATTGAAATTCACGATTAGATTGGTCAGACCAGGCGGTCCAGTCTAGTTTTTACAATAGTGCATATGGTCACACCAAGTAATCAAGTAGGAAAAGTACAGGGAGTTGAAAATCTAGAAAAGAAACTGGAAGAAGTATCCTAAATCTAAAGGATCTTGGTATGAGGTACCTCTAATCACATTTAGCAGGAGGAATAGCAACTCCTTTCCCTTTTCCGAAGCATTGGCCATTTAAGTTATCTAAATGAACAGGTTCTTGATCTCTGCAGTCTTGATTGCTATTCTCCACAATGGAATGAAAAATAACCCTAAGCTTTATCAATTGAACTCACTATTACTATCATCACCCCTATTTCCTGTCTTTTCCCCTCTATTTATAGGCATCTTAAGATGCATTCCATGGTCTGTCATCCAGTATTGATTAAATGATCCAACGATTTAAGATCTGAGAATGTATTATAATTGGTTATGGAACTTCCTGGACAAATGATCCTTTCATGGAAATGGATGGTTCGACTTTATTTGATTGCCCAAATGAAAATTACAAATAGGTATAGCTAATTTCTCACTCTTATTTGTATTTCATATTCCATTACAATTAAGTCATCATTACAATTTCTTTTAAAAAATAAAAAAAAGCAAATGATATATCCCATGAATCAATACAAGGTAAAAAATAATGTTTTGAAAATATCAAAATGAAGTGCTAGTTGTTGCATCGATAATGTATGATGTCCTGCATCAGCGCATCTCATCAATGAAGAATTTGATTTTGTTGACTACCTACTTTATGTGAAGTTATAAAAATTCAAGGTACAAATTTTATAAGTTCTGCCATGAGGTGTTTCATGAAAGCATTCTTCAATAATAATCTCATTAATAAGACCTTTCATAATATGTCACTTAATTAAAGGGAGCAATAGAGTAGAATTTATTGGAGGGTGGATAATAGACTTGAGTGACCAACCATTGAATAAAAGGGTTAAATCACCTGAAATCTCATGTTGATGGAGTAGTGGAAGGAACTATAGAAGGGGTGGATGGTGAATCTAGCACGGTAGTATGAGAATGTATTGGAAATGAGCTCAAAGTAGCGTTTTAAATCTTCCCAATAGGAAAGGAACTTGTTTGTGTATCAGGAGGTTGTAGGCTTGAATCATATTATTACCTTATGTTCTAAGTGGGATGAGAGAAATTGTGATATCCAAGGAAATAAAAAAAATCAGACTAATACCTATTTGAAGTGGAAGATCTAGTATAAATGTGCTTTTGTTTAATTTTTTAAGCACTTTATATAGTCTCATGTTCCTAGTTGTTAAATTTGCATTGGGAACTACTATGGGTGTATCTTTACTATCACTGAATCTCCTGAACAAAACTCTACAATTATCTAATGTTGAGCAGCTATGGGTTTGGCTTTTTATTATTAAGAGCTAGTTTTCTTCTAACTATTGAATGAAGATTATGTAAATGATATGTGAATGTGAATGAAGCTCAAAATACAGTTGATAAATCAACTAAGGCTATCGGCTCTTGTAGGTTATATCTAGGGCTTAGATGTAGACTAAACACAAACCAGACTAAAATCACTCAAGGTAACTTTACCACTTCAAACAATAGGATCTAAGATTGGCCTAACTACCTTAATTGATTAGCAGTGTTTAGAGAACAAAAAGAGAAAACCAAACTCTAACACGAGAATTAGGGGTGCAACTTGGTTGGTTCTGCTCGGTTCTATGCAAAACTTGGACTCGAACCGACCAAGGTTTGTTCTAGAATTTTGGGAATCGGAAGTGAACTAAAAACATTTAGTTCAGGTCCAGTTTGGGTTCGGTTTGTGTTTGGTTCTTCCTGTTTGGTAATAGATTAATGTAGTAGTTCTATATTTTGGTTTTTGAATGCTAGAACTGAGAACCGAACTGATTCACTTGGACCCAAGGATTTTAGAACTGATTGAATTGACCCGAATTAGAATGGAAACTAATTGATTAGTTTGATTTGGTTCTTGGTTCTTTGAGTATTTTGCACACCCCTACTAAGAGTAGAAACAACGAACTCTTATATACCCTTGCAACAAATGATGGCTGTTGTAGTGAGGAAGCCTATAGAGGAATGTGAATGTTGTCTCTAACTGTTGTTCCTCAAGATGAGAAGAATAATTATAGTACTAGACAACACGCCCATACGAGTGCATCAACCTTAGAGCAAATTTATGCATTGAGAGATCCACCCTCCTGAACATTGGGTTAATCATGATGATGATGGCTTATTACACAGCTCGTCTAGACTCAAGTCTTGGAAATCAGTTATGATGCGTGGCATCTTAATTTGCAACCCACTAGGGTCGTGGATCACCATGAAGGCATGGGGCAAGATATTAATATCTCCTAGGTGTTTACATGCATTTGCTACATGTAGGCCTTCTAAATCGTCCTTAGCATCACTATCACTAATAAGAGTAATGATCTCTGCAATGCTATCCTCATTCTCGCCCTTTAGATTAAGTCAACTCTATAATACGTGGTGAATAGATTGAACCACTTTTGGTGTAGTAGGATTTGCACTAGATGAGTGATAGTAATCATCCTAGAATGTATCTACTTAGTGTGGCCATGCATACTAATTCATTTTTATATTATCTACTACTCGTGTACATTGGTCATAGAAATTGTCATGCTCTACTTGGGCGGGAATGAGTCCAAATAGAACCTTGAAGGTTGGCATAAATCATGACCGCTCTGTGTCAAATTATTGTCTACTTGTACTCTAAAGGTTTGGTGGGGATTGCTCCAATTTTGGTGTGAGATATCATCTAAGCATGCTCTCAAAACATGATAATAGTCATTATTACTCAGAGATGGATCACAACTATGGAGTTGCAAATACTAGAAAATCTCAATGATTAAGACCTTTCACTCATCTTGCTCCTTTTAATTTGATCCGGCTGATGCTTATTGTAAGAATAAGGACTACTTCATGCCATGATATTATATGAAAAAATGAGATTAATGCAATAGGGCTCGATGTAAGGATCATTTATAGTCGAGGGTCTATAGGAACCTTGGACTAGCATGATCTAGGTAATAGACCTGCCTATGACTCCAGCTAGACGGAATGCAATGTGATCTGCCCGAACTGTAAATATGCGGTATGTGTGATGAGTGATGATCTATTATGTAGATGGGAAAACACATGTAAAATTTCAGATGAATGCAATTACAGGCTTTGGTACCAAAATTGTGGTGAAGGTGAATGGGTAGGAACCTAAATTCCAAATATGATACTAAACTGTATGTTTAAATGCTGGAATCTATAGCTCCCTCCAATAGTTAGAGGAAACTGGCTAAATTTAATCAAATCCCAACCATCAACAAGAAGTCCATAAGATCTATTATTAATTTCAGCAAATAGAGGGCTTAACCAAGCATAATCAACAATTAAAAACATGGAAACAAACTAAGATTTTCAACTTTTAAATGAAACTTCATTGAGCTGTTTCTTCAAACATATGTAGTGCATTAAACAATTGATTTCAAATGAATTATTTCCAAGTAAGATTAATGAAAGAGCTAAGAATTGAGAGTAGATGAAGAAAACTATTTCCCAATTTTAGTGAGAAATTCAAGGCTATTAGCTTCTAACAAAACAAATTTACGAGGAATTTGTGATTGAAAACTAGATCAATTTCAAGATTTCAATTCCAACAATGTTTACATGCACAAGTGTAAGGAAAATTTAGTAGAAACCATTGCTAATTAACTCAACTAAACAAAGAATGGTTTAAGTCCAAAGAAGAACAAGAAAATTGGGATAAAATTGACATAGAAACCTAAATTGAATGCGAGAAAAAACAATTGTATTGAAGATGAAAACAGAGATAAAATGGGGACTCAAACCTTTCAATCGATAGATGATTGAGCCTCAAATCCATCGGAAGCTATGTTCAATCCTGACTTCCATGACTTATCCGCAAATTGGTGCCTCCAACTCTAGGATGTGGATGAAATACGATCCGTTTTAAAGTTGTTGCTGGTTCATCTTGCTGGTGGAAGAGGTTGAATTAATTGATGTCTCCAACACACCCCCAAATCTTATTTTAGCCCTCTTTATATTAAATATGGGGGGCTAGATCAAACCAAGCTGAAATCCCAGTTGTTAGATCAAACAAAGTCAAACTTTGACCCCCCATATAAGCTATACTGTTGACCCCTTCAAATTTTTTTGTCTAAATGAAAGTTACAAATAAGTATTGCTAATTTTCGCCCCTATTTGACAATTTTAAGTTATCATTATAATTTCTCTTAAGAAATAAAAAACAGTTAAGATATTCTATGAAAATCAAATGCAATGCAAATAATTGTGAGTTGTAGATATTGGAATGAGGTACTAGTCACCGCATTGGCAATGTAGGTGGTGTCTAAGCTGCTTTGCATCACTAACATTGAAGAAAAACTATAATATGAGACCAAATATGCCCAATTGCAATAACAAAAATAAATCCACCCAGCTACAGCTACTAGTTAAATAGTATAACTAAAGTTGATAATCAGAACGCGAGTGTTAACAACATTGTCGATGTGGACTATGAGAACCATATTAGTATATTTTCATGTTCTTAAATTTTTTTTTTATCAGAGACCTCATCGAAGGTGCATTACTTATCTATTCATATGTAAGAAAGCTTAAACAATAATTTTTAGAGTTTATTTGGTAAAATGACTAACTTGTGGTTTATTTACTCATGTATGAAAATGTGTGATAGATTTGAAATAGAGTTGATTTATTATGTTTAAATTTGTGTAACATGTAAAATAAAGTTGATGGCCTTGTTAAATATGTGTAGGATGTTAGAATAAATTAATTTTGTATGTTAGAATTTGTGTTGAACATGAAATAAAATTATTTTTATTAATTAAAATTATTTTGAATGTAAGAAATGTAGCTAAAATTGATATGAGCTATTTGGTGTAGATACCAGACATTTATTGCCTGTTTAGCATTTTGCCAAAAAGGTTAAATTTCATGGCCAAAATGACCATGTAATTTAAAGAGGATTATGCATACAATCTAGTAAATATTATAAATATTTTTTAATCAAACTTATGAAGAGTTTTATTTACAAATTCACTTTACACATTTCATCTACTATTGTCACTGTACTATTTTTCTAAGTTTTACCATTATTTTAACCATAATTAAAAACTTCTTCTTGATCATTAATTTAAATGAATGGGAAATCTGGCCCTTTAAAACAATAACAGTATCTAGCTATTGATTTGAATCGACAATGATCCAAAAGCCATTGAATGGTAAAGTGTATTATCCTATCGTTGATCCACTTTTTTCATCGTCAGAGGTAGGGCATCTTTCACTGTTGCGTTCATCTTCACTCGCTAAACACTCCATGTATAAACAAAATATTTTATTTCAATCGATCAGAGCGCTTAAAGTGTAATTTGTAACTTAAGCTCTTCATAAGTTTTATAATATTTTTAAGAATTAGATGTAAAACCTTTAATATTTATTAAATATGATTTTGTATACAAAATTACCTTTTTAAAAATATAAATAAACAATAAAAAATGATTTATTATCTCATTTTATATAAACTCCAGTATAAAATAATTCACATCATATTACATTCTACACAAGTTTTAAAACATTAAACAACTTTATTTGACTTTCTATAAAAATTTTTATATAACTAATTTAATTTTTATCATCCATATATTTTAAAAAAGGCTAAACAAAGTTCCCAAAATGGCTTTCTTTTTTCCAAATGCCAAACAACTACTTAAAGCATAAGAGATGAGATCTACTTGCATTCGTGCTTATATGATGCCTTTTCATTTGTAGCCTGGTGCTAGCATCAAGTTGAGCTTGGTGAGCCATCTCAATTCAAAATCTTTTCTTTATTTCAAATTGTGTTTGGTTCAGTTAATTAAAATATAGGGTAAATATCATATAGCTTCTTGAAGTTATGGTGTAATATCATACAGATTTATGTTTTTAAAAATTCTTGTATTCAAATCCCTGAATATATATTATTGTTTTAAATTGGGCCTTTCATCTATTTTATTGTTAAGTAGTTATATAAAAACTATTATACCTTTCATAGTTTTAACCTTCAGCACATTTGGTCCATGAGGATTCTTGTCTTCAAAGAAAACACTCTGTATGCCCTAATCGCCTCAATCTTAATTTCTACTCCATCAAAACCTAGCCATCCTCATTGAATCCCTCTTGATCTTCCCTTCACTTGCAAAGGTGCAACCAAGGAATGGATGGCCTTGCTAGTCCAAATCTTTTTATAATCTCTTTGGTCTGTACATAACCCTAGTTATTCTTCATTATGTTTTTAAACTTAGCCTGGATTTGTTCTGCAAAAATGAAAGGTTAAGTCCTAAAATGACATGACTATGATGAAAAACTTAATTGAATGAATTAGTTGGAACTACTCTTGATTAACATCTAAAAAGTAGTTTGCATTGTTATGAAAGACCTAGATTTGGTTTTTAATTTACCTACTGCTTCTCCTTTGCCAACTAGACACCTCCTCTACCACTTCTCCCCAAGGAAATATAAGCCGACATTGCAACTACTTCACCGCTTCGCATCTAGCTTCTTCTCCTTGGCGACATTGTAGATCCACAATTAGCTATGGTCCATTCACTCGTTCTCCATGGAAAAGGGTATAAAAGAACTAATATAAGTTAATGAAAAGGATAAAGGGCAAGGTAATTTAAAAAACTGGGAAATCAATTATTAATTAATTTTAATGACAAACCTATCGAAAAATAAATGAACTTCATTTAAAAGGACCATTGCAAAATATTTAAATTAAACTCAAGGACCAGTTGGATATTTTAATATAAACTCAGAGACTTGTATGAGGATTTTTTGAAAATGTGGACCTGTGTGATATTGTAACCTAACCTTAAGGACCTGTATGATATTTAATCTAGGTAATTTGTTACTTTCCATGTCGTAATGTAATTAGTGAAATAGCTAATAGAAAAGATTGGCAAAAAGCTAATTTATAATGCTGATAAATTTATTTTTTAATTAATTAATCAATCAATATATTTTTCGAATTGTAATGGAATTAAATATTGTCAAGCAAAATACAGTGGCAGGCATTTCTTTCTGTTTTCTTTTGCTTTGTTTGTCATATCCAACTCCAATACTTGGAATGTGCATTATGACAAACATAAGCAGCAGTCATGCTAAATAGCGTGTTTCTAGCTTTATAGGTAGATATGTGGACTCCATGTGTGTGTAAAGTGTTATTATTATTTTTTTATTGTTAGGTGTTCTTTTAATTATAATTTTTATATTTTTGGTGCATTCTGTTACTCTTAGCGCAATGTGAGCCGTTAGCTTTTTTGTTTACTCATTTGCCAAAACACTCCCTTGTTTAATCTTTGAATACATGCAAAAGGTAAGTCTCAATGCATTGTTATGTCGTTAAAATTGTACCTTTGAAGCTGAACCTGTCTTTTGCTCTATACCATTTTCATGCCACTTGCACTCAGCAATGTAAATAATTTTTCTTTAATTTCTTTCTTCCCAGCTTGTTGTCTCGTTAGCCATTTTCTTTTACCGTTATTATCTTTTATTTAAAATCTATTTTTTATTGAATAAATGGCTTTGTGATATCCTATCAAAATTGAGAAGTTGTCGCAACTATACACTGACAATGACCTCATCAACATTCACATTTATTTAACATTTTGTTTGATATTGAATTTATATTAGTTGTTCAAAATGACATCATTTTTGCCACAATAATGCAAAAAAGCCAATATAATTGCAATTTTATTGCGGAGAAAAAGTTATGTAAGAAATGGATAAATAAATTAACTTCATGTTGACTCCTATTATTTTATTTCTGCAGTGGCTTTCAAAGTCTCAAAAAGAAAAGCTGATGATAGTCTACGGGCTCTTCATTCAATTCTATTTGGTAGAAAAGCAAATGTAAAAAAATCTTTTCTTTTAAAAAAAAATCTTTCTTTTAAAAAAAAATCTTTTCTGAGCATCTATGTGTTCACTTTATTTTTGATATATCATTGTCTTTTCTAAATTACTTTTGGACATTGTTTAGGCACATTTTTTGAAGAGAAACATTCTTCAGTTTTCTGGTCTTGTCTATTCTGAGGATGAGGTATTGTTGCTAAGTTATTGTATTTTGTTTTAGATACATTTATGCCAATGCACCATGCATTGAAACACATAATGCCATATGCACAGTTGAAATACGTATTTGACTTAGCCATTTAGATGAATCACTCAAGTTGGCTAGAATTGTCACGTAAGTTTACCTGCTTTGTTACACTTCTATTCTGGATTTGTCTTTGGTGTTTTGTAAACTTAGGAAATGAAAAGGAAGTTGGAAAAGTGAGGCAATACGCAACCATTTCATGTTTCACTGATACGCTTGGTGTTAACTACCTCCGTGTCTTATGTATTTTGTTACTGTTTATTTGAAAATATGCGTTCTTTTTTATGCCTTGAATGTTAAAACTTATCACTCTGACCATCTTGTTTCTGTGTCACCTGTCCTGTTTTTATCTGTGGGATACGCTGTGTCTAATTTAATGATTAGCACTGTTGAAGCAAGTGTTCAATTTTGTATACTGTTTTTCTTTTCAAAACTTTGAAGAACTTATTTGCGTTATTTGAATATTTTTCTTACTAGGTTGCATGGCACTTCTAAATTATGAGGACTTGTTAAGTTGATCTCATTGCTGTGTTCTTTATTGGGCTTTCCTTGATTGCACTGCAGGAGAAACATCGTTCAAGAGTCAAGGAAAAACTAAATAAGTGCAACAAAGATAGGTTGCTAGAATTTTGTGATCTTCTAGATATCTATACATTGAAAGTTACCACCAAAAAGGTTAGCTATTGGCAACACTGTATATTCCCAGTCATCTGCTTTCCTTTTCTATGTGTACTTTTGATCAGAAATTGTTTGATCTTTTTCCAGGAAGAGATTTCAGAGAAATTACTGGAATTTTTGGAGTCTCCTCAGGCGACTAGAGATGTTCTACTTTCTGACAAGGGGAAGGTCCTTGCTTCTTTTACTTCCAATGCTCATCCTTTTAAGTTAACTATCTGGGACTTCTGCTTATTTTGTTCTCCTCAAATTATATTTTAGCAGGGAGGAAAGCGCAAATGGGGTGCTAGAGGTGCAGGCCAGGCACCACCTGTGGAAAAAACATCAGATAAAGAAACTGAGGTTATTCAATTGTCTTTTGTGCTACTTAATCAATTCATCTTTGATTTAACCCACTGAGGTCTTTTTCTGGATATCTTCCAAGTTCCAATGCTTGTGTGGTTTGTTGTTTGCCAACTTGTGCATTCTTCTATATTATTTTTACCAATAATTTTATTCGCTGTGACAACGGTTAGTCTAATTTTGGATTTACTCGAGAGATAATGGACATTGCCCTTTTGACAGTTTGATCCTTTATTTGTAGACAGGTATGAATTGCATACCGTGTTTCATATTACTGTTTTGATAATGGGTCCAACTTCGTATTTTTGGTGCCAATCATGTATTCTGGCATATTCATATTGGTGATATTGAGACTAGAGAACATAAATTTAAAGATGGAAGAGGCAAAATGTAAGCTGCAGGTGTTGATTAGGTCCAAATATTATTAGCTGCATTATGTTGGCGTTCAGCATGTTTCTCTTATGAAATCATTTCTCTCCCGTTAGCCTCTATTTTTGGTTGTTCACTTGTGTTCATGAAGAGTTGTATTCATAATATCAATTTGTTATAAACATTCTACTTAAATAAAAAACAGACTCCCTAAATCTCACATTCCAATCTGTGCTTCCACTCCACTTGTGCAATCTGGCTTGACTTGATAATGCTTTTAAGGTGAAGCACAAAATGTTTTCATTTTAAATCTTTCCTTTTAGCAATTAAATAGTAAGGTGATGTTCAAAGTATTCCTGGGCAATGATCGGGTTTGAGTTTATGGTTTATATTTTTCATATTTTGCTATCGTTGCCCAAGCTTGGCAAGATTTGACCTTTGGACTTTTGATGTTCAATTCCATGGAAGACTTGGGTTTGATTTGCTCAAGCCAATACCATTAGTATTGAATGTTAAAAAGAAGGCCAAGCGATTCATATTGCTAGAAGATTAATGTTAGAAATGCATGTATTCTGGCCACTTTAGCTTAAAAAACATAAAATAGTTTGAGTTGGGTTGTTTCCCCAAATCCTATTTACTTATTCAGTGCGATTAGTTCAATTCAAGAAAATACGAAGATTCGGGCTTATGCTTATGACTAAATTTAGTCTTTGGTGGGTAGAGATGGGTCTCTTCTGATCTAGTTTGAGGTAACTAAAAGCTTGTTGCTTAGTGTTAAACTTCACTAGTAGAGTCAACACAAAATAACCAAGTTAGGAAGAGAACATAGGTTCAAATTCATATAAAAAGAAACTCGTAAAATAAATAGTTAGATGGCTGTTGTGCTCATCTTCTCTGTTACAAATGCTCTTTTGGAGGCCTTGATTAGCTAACTCTTGGATTTATACAATTTTTGTTGCTTGAAACTTTTGCCCATTAAATTGGAGGAAACCATCTCTATTTGTGTGACTTAATAATGCATTATATAGTTTTCAACTGTTCTAAATTTGTGCTTTTTTTGATGTTCATAATTGATAAATATGTTTTTAATAGGGACAATTACATACATACTACTCTGAAAGGTTATAGTTACATATTAATCATCTTTCAAAATTTATTTACATGCATATCATCTTGTAATATTCAGTATTACGCCAATGCATTCCGTTAATATTATTATGGTTAAACTATGGTTAACCTAACCCAAACTTCTGTGGCGGTGGCCGGTGATGGCTGACAATGGACAGTGGTCTATGAATGGCCAAGTTACAGCGGCGGGATGCCCGGCGCGGTGCCTATGGGTTGATGGTGTGTTGACAACTGGCTACAGATAGAATAGCTTACTCCGTTTATTCTTAACATATGTAGCCTAAGTGACATCTATGTAATATTTAATATTATAGCGTGACTAGATATTTGTAAATACAATCTTGCATTATGGTATTTTTCTAATTTTCATTTTTTATTTTTTTGATACAATAAAACCAGCATAGGTTTATGTTTTATTGAGTGAAAATTATATTTAGTTTTTTTTTTCATACCTTCCCTCTCATTATCTAGACGCAGCAAACCTGTCACTAGTAGGAAGCTTCTTTGATAACTGACAACATGCCCAGACTATAGGGCTTTTCCTTTGGTTTGTTGGGGTATCGGAACGCTTATTTGTACTTCTTCTATTGGGCAGAATGATGAGCATTACCTTTTGTTGATCTTTTTTGTTTGTTAAAAATGCCTAGTAGTTTTAATGACTTTCTGTATTGCACAACCCATTTGAATCAACGACCTTCTGTGGCTGGCTTAAGTTGTGGAGATTGCTTTATTTGTTTGAAATAAGTTTAGTGATTTAAATTTCTTACTAGTACTTTTGATGTTTTTATTTTATTTTCTGGGCAGTGTAACAGTTATTAGCTTGGAAATAGTTATCTATCTTGTTGTAATTTTATTAGGCTGATGCTCAAATAAGAAACATAAAATTTTACTGTAGTTTGCTCTTAAAAAATTGAAACTCCAAGCAAAATTTTTGACTGGCTGACTTTTGCAGCAGAAACGAAAAAAAGTCGCTAAGATTGTAATCAGAAGAAGTGTGAAAACAGATAAAGAAGATCAAGAAGATGTCTCATCTGATAAGGTTGATGAATCTACAGATGAAGATAAGAACGTTGATGAAGCAGATTCTGTTGGACGTCCCAAGAGTGAGGCAGAAGAGGAGGAAGATGAATATGAATATCGTGAATCAAACAAAACTTTATCAGACGGAGAGGAGACCGATGAGCACAAGGATCCTGAAAAAGCTTCATCGTCATCTGCACCAAAGAAGAAAAATAAAGATGAGATCAAGCGGAGCTCAAAGAATAGAAAGGAGAAGGCAGCAAATAAAAAGGAATCTCTAGATAAGTCTGAAAGAAAGGCTCCCCTGAAGAAGGCTGAAACTGGACACAGTACTTATGTATCCAATAGATCTTCTATGAAAGATGACAACAAGAAAGGAAAGGGCAATGTGAAGATCTCATCGAAAGATGTAAAAGGAAGCAAGAATCATGTTGAGAAGGAGAAATCAAAAAAGGCGGGGAAGAAGCAAGGTATTATGCACTCAAAATTTATGTTTGTTACATTGTGATATTTTGCCTACTTCTATTGTCATGTTCCGGCATTCAAATCTTGTGTTTACAGCATATTTTATCAAGGTTGACTATAATTTATTTGATTTGTAGTTAATTTTTTAGTTAATTCTAGTTTTTGTTTTTTATTTTGAGTTAATTCTATATTTACATTGTTCAATTTTTTTTTTCTATATATACGTATGCATCATATTATCATATATTATTTACTTAATATTATCATACACATTCCGTTACAACAATTAATTATATTGTGAATGTTGTAGAAGTTTAAATTTATGCATATCTTTAGTCGATATCAATTTGCGTTGATTTTATTCAATCAAGTTGATTTTGAATTGCAAGGAGATCAAGTTGATTTTAAATCAATTAAAAATGAAAAAAATTATCAAGCAACTTTCAACTTTCTAAAGCAAACCACCCAGCTTTATCATCATTAACATCAGCTCAACTGTCTGAACATCTGAAGATTATTTAAGTTGGCTTTACTGATATTAGTCATTCACTCTTTTTTCTTTAGTACTGCTGTAGCAATATTTTATAAAAAGTTTTTACAACTGGCTCTAAAACTGACCTTAATTTGATCACAATCTTGAACTTTATCATCTGCAATTGAATATGAAAAGTTTGTGAGCATTTCATGATCCCAATGTTTATCTGATTCTAGCTCGGCTTCTTTAAACTACAAGTTGGTTATTTTATGATTTTCTAAATGCGCTGTTTATTTTCTTTTTTTATTGGTCAGTGTATTTATACTGACCACGTCAATTCTCCTTTTTAACAAATAGTTTTTGATTTTTCCGATGCATCAGGAAAAGACAAGGATATCTCTGTTGGACCCACCACGGAACAGTTGCATGTTGAGGTCGCTCGGATACTGAAAGAAGTGGACTTCAACACGGTGTGTTTCTATCTTCAAGATTATTGAATGTTTCCTCGATCTGCTTGTTGTTTGCTAATTATCATTGAATGTTTTTTAGGCAACACTGGCGGATATTATCAGGCAATTAGGTATGATTTTAACTTTGAAACCTTTTATTAAAAAATTATATTGCTGTGATTTAAGATTTAGAACTCAATTAAAACATTAAAATGGTAAGAGACAAGGACAGAGATAACACCAAATCAAGACTTAAATATATGGCAATCATATGTGTATGTATGTATGTATCTGTGTATCAGTGGTGAATATTAATTATTTGCACATGAACAATATTTTTTTTTTCAGAGTTTATAAATTTAATCCATGAAAAGTATTCTAAGCATCTGTAACAGAAATCAACTGAGATGTTATTTCTGTTGTATGTAAAATTTGTTAGTATTATCTATGTCAAATTTTGATATTCTATATGTTGTTTTGTAGCCATGGGGAACCTGTTGATAGCTTTATGGCTGAATGGCTTTCGACTTGATTTGAACTGAAGAGTCGACTTAAAGTTTACTACAAGTCTAGTCCTTTAATAAGTACATTTAAGAAGGATCCATATTATAAACAGTCAATAAGTTTTATGTGAGCCGTCAACCTACAACCTTC
The DNA here is from genome assembly GCA_002786265.1 of Apostasia shenzhenica. Lineage (NCBI taxonomy): Eukaryota > Viridiplantae > Streptophyta > Magnoliopsida > Asparagales > Orchidaceae > Apostasia > Apostasia shenzhenica. The sequence continues at coordinate 4,903,487 of KZ451980.1, forward strand.
GCATTCAAATAATTTGCATCTGAATTTTACCATTTTTGTGCTTATCTTCAGGAGCTCGCTTCAAAACAGATCTTATGAACAGAAAGGCAGAGATAAAACGCGTGATAGAAGAGGTGATAAATAATATGACTGATGACGAAGACGAAGATGGCGTTGGCGGTGACAATGGCGATGAAGATGAGAAGTAAACAAGATTAATGTTTGAATAATTTCGACATTTGTTAACCATTCCCCTACGTCTGCTTCTTAGTGCTGTGCCAGCCGCAGTTTTGAATATTTTTTTTTTCACCTTCCCATTTCATTTGTTGCTTTCTTGAATGCTGCTGCTTGTTGTACATTATGTTCTTTTTTTTTTTTTCTTTTTTTTTCTCTTTTTTGTAATTTAACAGTATTCTGTTAGGGTTTATGGTGAGTTTATTGACATGCATCACACACTTTATGACCTTTTAATGCCTCTGCTGCGAAAAATTATTGGGTGCGGACCGCGCACCGTTCGGGCGCCCAATCAGAGGGCGCCACGTGTGCCCGGACCCAGCTGTATGGCAAACGTGGCGCCCTTTGATTGAGTTCCGGACGGTGTGCCGTCCGAACCCAATAACTTCTCCTCTGCTGCAGTTTCTTTGATGGTTTGAAAATTGAATTCTGCTTCTATAAAATTCTCTTTTGATTTTGTATATGTAATTTATACATCTGTGGTACTTGTGTGTAAATGTTAGGGGAAATTAGAGAGAGAATGGAATTGAGATATGCGGTACAAATTAAGGTTTTAAAAATTGGATCGGACCGGCCGGTTCAACCGGTCGAACCGTGAATCGGTCCGGTTTAATTTTATAACTGAATTTGCTTAAATTTGAAATTTGTTTCGTAACAAAATATTAACGGTAAAATACATTCATGTTCTTAAATTTGAGATATAATATTATATTGATTTATGATTTTAAAAATTTAATATTTATATTTCTCTTTTTAGATATAATATATCAAATACATTTATTTTTAATATTTTAATTTTAAAATTTTATATAAATATGTGTGGTCGGGAGGGAGAGTTTTGATATTGTATTAAATTTTACTATTTAAAAAACTAGAAAAATGAACATTATATCTATAAATATTAAATCTTTAAAATTATTGGTTTGTGCTTTAAATTAAAAAATTTGAATGTAACTTATTCAAAAATTATTCTAAATTTATTTCATAAAAAATTTAAAGATTTAATTGCTATATTTTTAAAATATAGATCAAAGGGTAATCTGTCAATAATTTTTAAATTAAACTTAAATTTAGTTGAATATATTTTTTGTTAAAAACTATGATTGATATAAAACAAAATTAATTATGTTAGAATGTGCGAGGAAATTGATGTAAGTTTTTTTTTTTGATAAAAAGTAAATAAAAAATTTATATTAAATTTTTTTATATATTTTAATATAATAATTAATTTTATTTTATATTATTTTTATTTAAGTGTAGGGTATAAAATAAAATTAATTTTTATTTTAAATTATATGTATGATATAAAATATAATAAATTTTTAATATTAAATTTTATTTATAATGTAATATATTGATTTAAAATTAATTAAGCTAATTTTAAATAAACAAAAATTAAATTTTAAATTCACAAACAATTATAAGTCTTTAACTTTTCATGTTCTCCGCTTAGCGTTTTTTTTTTTAAATTGATTTTGGGTTAATTTAAATTGAATATCAACGGAATTGAACATTGAGTCATTTTAAATTGAATCATCGGAAATCTGATTTGTGTTTAAATTTAAAAAAAAATAATATTACTGTAAAAGAAAAAAGAAAAAAATGCTATGCAGCTCAAAATGGCAGAGCAATAAATTAATCATAGTCTACTATTTATATACTTATAAATATAAATAAGTGTATATGGTCTTGCATTTATGTTTCACATAAATTTAAGATGAGAGGAGAGAGGGAAAGATATTTTTGTAATTTTATTTAAATATAAATTTATTTAAAAAATAAAAAAATATTAAATTAAATAAAGAGAATCTCATTAAAATATTAAATTCAATCTGAAATATCTCATTGAAAGGATTATAAATTCATTAATATATTTGATATTACTCTTAAATTTGAGAGACTTTAATGATATTTACTTAAAAAATTAATTTTTAAAATAAATTGACACCATTTTAAAAAATCAAAATAAAAAAAATACTATTTTTTCTAATTGAAAATAATCAATATATAAACAATAAAAATAAGCAAAAAAAAAAAACTATTACAATGATGATTTACAAAAAGTCACTATGTTTTTGCCTTTTTACATATGTACCCAAAGAGTTGCGAGATAACAGCCAATTTTTTTCCGGTCATTATCTGCTGACATTTCTTGAATCGCTGAGGCTGAAAAGGAGGAATGGCTGGTGTCTCCGGCGTTGGAATCTCTTGGAGTTCCAGTCTCTACCGCCGTTCGTCATCGAAGCCGGCGCGGCCGAGCCGTCCGTCGACGGTGGTGCGGAGCGCCATTTCTGTCGAGAGGAAGAGTCTGAATCTGCAGAAGTCGGAGGAGATCTTTAATGCCGCAAAGGTATAAGTGTGGCAAGAAGACTTACCATGTAAAGTGATTTCTTCTTGAAAGGAGGAGTCTATGATACTCCTGGAGTTTGTTGCTTATGTGGGTTCGCAATAGCTTCAAAGCTGCTTTGCTAGGTTGTTATAGAAGGTTTTTGGGGACTGAGAATTAGGTTTTAGGTAAAAGGTAGGATTTTACATGAGATTTTGTAAGATCTAATGTTGAAGTTTGTGATAGAATTTTGTTTAGGTACTAAACTTTTGTTGGGGTAAAGCAGTTGGGCGTAATCCTTTTGTTTTGGGGTTTATTTTAGTTTTTGTGAAGATTATTTTTCCTATGCTACACACTTTAATGGCTTGATTTGGCTTGGAAAAGTTATATATTAATGCTTGTGAACTTTTCTCCATGGAAAAACTTTTCTTCATGTTGTCCTGCACAAGTGGAGCCAATGTCGAGAGATCAAAGTGATAGTGTCCTTGTCTCTCTTAGTTTTTTTTCTCTCATACTTGTGCTGTATGTTATTGACTTCATCACCTCTCTCAGAAGCTAATGCCTTAGGGTTCTGTGGAGCATGAGTGTCAAGTGATGTCTATAATGAAGTAGTAAATAAGAAAGGGTTTGCAAGTTATATTGGAACTAAGCGGCGCAATTATCCAAAACTAAAAATACTGGGACAAAATGTGTAAGTGTTTCCTGACCTCATACGTACATTATATTACCAACTTATGTTTCAGCTTTGTCCATCAAGAAAAAATTCTTATGTTTCAGCTGATACATGCTTCATGCTTTCGTACAATATCATTTTGATAGCTGCATTTAGGGTTAAACAACATGCTGGTGGATCTCATATGATTATGTTCTTACAGAAGATAATCTGTTATTGTAGGAATTAATGCCTGGAGGTGTGAATTCACCTGTCCGTGCTTTCAAATCTGTTGGGGGACAGCCCATTGTGTTTGATTCAGCTAAGGGGTCTCACGTGTGGGATGTTGATGGCAATAAATATATTGATTATGTGCTTTCATGGGGACCAGCTATCATTGGTCATGCAGATGACGAGGTTCTTCCCTCGACATTGTTTTATTTAATGTTGTTTGGTATTTTAATTCTATTGATGGCAATGTTTAGCTTGTTACTTTTGTATAGCGACTATCACCATAAACTTGTTACTTTTGTCATGATAGTCAGATGTTCCTTTTTCTTTTTGTTTAAGATTATATGTTGAATCTGATGAGGATAATGGTGGCATCCTCATAAATTTGTGATAAGATATTCTAGGAAGAAGAAATAAAGAACGGTGAGGAAGAAGGAGAGGGGGAGAGAGAGAGGGAGAGGAAGTTTCATCAAAGCTTAACATAAAGGTTAAGAATAGAAATCAAAAGTTTACTTAGTTTTTTATTAAGGATTTTCTGTCTATCTATTTGTTAATACACAGCTTTCAATTGAAACATATGGATGTACCAACTTTGATATTCACAAAATATGAAAATAGGTCAAATTTTTCCTGGTTATACTTGATGCAGGTTAATGCTGCCTTGATTGAAGCCATGAACAAAGGTACAAGCTTCGGTGCTCCATGTATCTTGGAGAACATGCTGGCAGAGATGGTAATCTCAGCTGTTCCAAGCATAGAGATGGTTCGATTTGTCAACTCTGGCACTGAAGCTTGCATGGGTGCACTCCGCCTGGCTCGTGCCTTCACCGGGCGACAAAAGATCCTCAAATTTGAGGGCTGCTACCACGGCCATGCTGACCCTTTTCTTGTTAAGGCTGGCAGCGGTGTCGCTACTCTTGGCCTCCCAGATTCCCCTGGAGTTCCCAAAGCTGCTACTGCAGATACTTTAACTTCACCTTACAATGACATTGAATATGTCGAGAGTCTCTTTGAGAGCAATGAAGGTGAGATTGCTGCTGTGATCCTCGAACCAGTTGTTGGAAATGCTGGATTCATCGTGCCAAAACCCGAGTTCTTAAATTTCCTTCGGAAAATAACTATGGAAGAAGGATCTCTTCTCATCTTCGACGAGGTCATGACAGGTTTTCGCGTTTCTTATGGCGGTGCTCAGGAGTACTTCGGTGTAACTCCCGACTTAACCACTTTGGGGAAGATTATTGGTGGGGGTCTCCCTGTTGGTGCTTATGGAGGGAAGAGGGAAATCATGGAGATGGTGGCTCCTGCTGGGCCAGTGTATCAGGCTGGAACGTTAAGTGGAAATCCTCTGGCCATGACTGCTGGGATTCACACTCTTAAGAGGTTGCAAGACCCTGGGTGTTACCATTACTTGGATGAGATAACCGAAGATCTTGTTTCAGGCATCGTCGAAGCCGGGACGGCGGCAGGCCATGAGCTTTGCGGTGCATGCATTCAGGGAATGTTCGGCTTTTTCTTCAGCGCAGGACCTGTTTATAACTATGATGATGCAAAGAAGAGTGATATTGCGAAATTCGCAGAGTTCCACAGGGGAATGTTAGAGGAAGGTGTGTATTTTGCTCCCTCTCAGTTTGAGGCAGGATTCACTAGCACAGCACATACTTCTCAGGATATTGAGCAAACTGTTGATGCTGCCAAGAAAGTTTTCAAGAGCATTTAGAACCTGTATTGGCCCAGTTGATGCTGTTTTGATGAAGAAATGTATGCAGTCCATTAACCTGGTTAATATCTAGATGAAATTTTTGAGAATTTATTATGAGCCTATTTCTCTGCTCTAATGTGTGATTAATTGTAATCCTTCATGTCATTTCAATAGAATTTCTGCTCTTTGGCTCTTCATGCTCTTCATGCTGAACGAGAGTAGGTCGATTTTGAGTTGAATTGGTTGATCTTAACTTCATTGGTTTGACCTGAACGAGTTCTTTCATGTTCTAGGCCAAAGCTGAGATAAGAATGTAGCTAGAGGGAGAAATAAAATTATTTTAATATTTTGATCTGAAGTAATATTAATTTAATATTAAAATTTGTATTGAATGAAATATAAAATTAATTATTTTATTAAGATATGTATAAGGTGTGAGAAATATTAATTTTTTAATATTAAAATTTATATAGAATATAAAATAAATATAAAATATTAGTCGAGTTTTTCTAAAATGAATTTGTATAATTTTTGTTCCAATAATAAAATATAGGCTTATCTTCCCGCTTGTTGTAATCTACAAAAAATCAAATTCGGGTGGGGTCGACCCTCACTTGGATTCAAATTTGTATTTATCGGATCTAATCATATAATGAATTACATCATGGTACTTTTGGCATCGAAAATTGGATCGAGTAGGAACTCGAGTTTGATTAAATAGTAAAAGTCATTATTTGAAGTATTTTTTATTGCCAGATTTAGAAGAATGTTAAATCTATTGAAAATAAAATAAGAAAAATATTATATTTTATGTATTTGAGTCTTTTAATATAAATATTAGTATTTGTAATATAAAAATTTATATTAGTAAATCACAAAAATAAGTGCACTATATATTATGGTCTGTTAATATAATCTAAGAATCGTTTTATTGATTAATAATAGTGGTACTCTTTCTTTAAGCTTCAACAGAAAAATTATTAGTCATATTATATAACTATATAAATTAGAAATTAAATTACATAAATGGGTTAGATCATTAGCATTCCAGATTTAATCAATTTATTTATAAACCAATTGGGTCAATAAACAGGGTGGGTTGACTGATCATTTAAAAAATTATTCGAAACTCGAATTGAATTGAATCACGACTCGATCCACTGACAGACCTATCTCAAACTATGGAGCTTTACATAAAATTTGTAATTGAACTATCTAAATAAGTTAGTATCAAGCTCAATAGCCAAGCATACTAATGACAATTCATCAACAATAATTAGAATTATTTATGAAAGAAAAAATAAGTAGAAAATAAATAGTTTAAGTTGGTTCTTTAAATGATCATATTTATAATTTTTGTATGCATTATTCATGAATATAAAGAACTCATTTTCTCGTTTAGAGTTGAGTTTTTAAATTTATTCAAACTTGTTCTTTAAGTTCGATGAAAGAATATTAATGAGCCTTTGTAGTGCTAAGTATTGGGTAGTTAATTGAAAGTTCGGTTCATTAATTACATGCACGAAGGCAGACTTCAAGTTAAAGTCTAAGTTATTAGCTTTGAAATTTGTCATCTCGAGTCGATTGAATTTTTTGATTTGAAGTTTGATCAAACCTAATTATAAATATATTTTTTTCTTATTAATTTTGTATTAGTGCATAAATTCATTTATATCTATTAATTACATGTATATTTATTTATATTTTAAATATTTTAAATTATAAATTAAATCAAATTTATTTTAAATGAGTTACCTTCTGGCCATAATAAATTTCAATTTCAATTCAAGATTACCACCTTTAATTGTACATAATGTTCTTCCCCATCTAAATATTTTCATAAAACACTATTTGATAAATGCAACTTTATTTTATTGCATAATTTTGATAATAATATAAAAAAATCTTCCAAAACTTTTGACTGTTTTTAAAAAATATATATATATATTTCAGGCGAATTCTTATTATAAAATAATTTTATAGAATAATTTTATTTAAACTCTTGAAATTTAACTTAAATTTCAAAGAGGTAAAAAATAAAAAATATATTATTTGAATCTTTTTTGCACAAAATATTTTCTCCACACGTACTTTTTAATAGATTTAATTAAGTTTTACTATTAAATTATTATTTTAAAATTTATAATTATATATTTAGGCATTGCAAATATATTTAAGTATTTCTAATTACTATATTTTTTATATTTTAATCTATAATTAATAATAATATTTAACGTTTAAATATATATTTTAAATTTTTAAAAGGGATAATTTCACTTAAGCTTCTGAGGTTTACTCGACTTATCACGCAGGTCCCAAAACTTAATGTATAAGTATACCTACGTAGGTCCATAATTTTAAAGACATGCCAGACAGATACCAAGTTAATGAATGAAACTATTTTATGAAGATACTAAAATAGAGGGAGCAAATGGTAATTTAGCGATTAAATTAGCTCTAACTCTCCGAACCGATGAAATTGGGCATCTCGGTTCGGTGTGTTTACCAGGTCTCACCAATTGAAGCGCCGCACGACCGGCGGACTTCACCAACGCCGACGCCGGCCCACGCCGCCGGCCACACGGCGAACTTCGGGAGCCCACGTCCTCCACGACAACGTACAGAAAGGAATCCCCCTTCTCAGCTTCCCGTGCCTATAAAATGCTTTCAGGTGATGTTGCAGAGAGTTGATGATTGTTGATGAAAGAGTGAAATTTCCACCTAAGATCAGAGAGAAAAGGAGTTCCCTTCTGAGTTCTGCTATTCCGGCGCAGGGGACGGTGGGTCGGCGGGGAGTGGTGGCAATGGGCTGCGATTTCCACTTGAGGCTTGAGTTTCCATAGGTGTTGGGCTTCAGTCATTTTCTTGTTTTTCCTTATCTTTAGTACTTTTTTTTTTGGGTTCTACAGTTTATTGCTTCCTTGCTTCTGTTTGTCTTTTGGTTATCTGAACTTCTCTGAAATCTAAACTATCCCCTATTTTCAATCTGAAATTAAGTATTGAAATTGATTTTTAACTTCCATATTTTACTTGTCTCTAATGCCTGGAATTCTTGGATTTGTTTTCCATTTCAGTCTCGCTGAAATCTATTTTGTGTCGTGCACTTATCTAGCTTGATCTGACTTTCATCACTTTTTTAAAAAAATCTTGGAGTGCATCTTGGAATTGGAATTCGTTTGCGGCCATGAATTTTTGCTGGGCCTGAAATTCACTCCTAGCTGAAATCGTGTATTGGTTGATGCTAGTACATCGTTGGATGTAAATTGTCTCTATGCTTAAGTTGTTTCAAGGTAAGTATGATAGTTAATCTCCTTACCGTTGGATGTAAATTTTCATTTGTTAATGATAATTGGGATTTATGCAATGGAAACAAAAGATTCATATAGCTGACTCCATCTAATGGTTGTTCTTGTAGTGATAATTTGGATTTTTTTGTGCTGATCTAATTTCTAGATATTTGTGCATTCTCATTCCTGTCCTGCATCACAGGCCCTATTGTTTGGTCTCCTGATGGGACTAAGCAAATCAGAAGTGAATCTGAGGAGGTTGCTTGGCGCTTCTCCTCACCAGAAGAATCAAGCAAAGCTTGTCCATGTAAGTAAAATTTACGGCTCTTATGGCACTCTTTATGCCACTCTTTTTTGATTTTTCTCATGATTAATTGTTGGCAGAATACTTAATAGTTGGATATCTGCACATTTCCTTGTTCATAATGGTGGAAGAATTTCTAGATGTTGTTGTGTACTTCATTTTTTGAATGAGATGCTACAGTCTTAGGAAGTGAATACCTTGTTGGAGAAGCATCATCCGACAAAGAAATTAAACACTATTATTGAAGACCTTAGTACTTTCAACTAACAGACTAAATACTTACAAGAGCAATTGTGTAAAGCTCTTTCAGGACCTTGTACTAACTAAAGATAATTGTTTACTGAATTTTATGTTATTGATAATTGGCCATATTTGCGACAATGATTTAGTTTTGATGCCTCACTTTGGTGACTCACAAAGAGTAAGTGGTTTTCGTCTGAGTCACACTACTTGGATGGAAACATAGATATCTCTCTATTCTTTTATTTGAGTCACACTACCTCGAATCACTTTGTGCTTTGATCTAGCCTGCTTCAAATCAATGATCTCTTTGATACTCTTTGAGATCACTCCAGCAAAGTGTCACCTCAGTAATAGCATCAACCACGCATCGTCTTCGCACCACTGCTCTTTTATTGCTGGAGAAAGGACTAATGGCCTTCAGTGTGATCTTCCAAAAATGCCCCCTCACGCATCTTTGTCCTATGTAGGAACTCTATTTAGCAGTTTAGTTTATGGCTAATGTGGCCTTTGCTTTATAACCATTTTGGCAAGTTGACATTGCCACTTCCTCATAGCTATTTGAGATTCCCTGACCTTCTATAAGCACTCGTCTAATTCAAGCGAGAAAGTTCTTTTGTGTGGATAGATGAATGAGCAATTTCTTTGAAAACAATGACTTCTCCATAAAGTTAGGATCTCCTTTTTCGATGAACGCTGCTTTGAAGGTTGACTTGGATACAGTTTGGCAAACCCCGTTTTGGATAATATTACCTTACAGCTAGGGTTTCTATCTCTAGACCCCAGATCCCAAACCTCCCTAAGATTTTGTTTGTGACCTTTCTTCATTCGAGGTTTCTAAACCTTTGTAATGTGAGACGAAAAATAGAATGATAATTTTTTAAAATTAAAATCAGTAAAATTAATTAGCAAATTATTTTTAATCAAGCGCAAGAATTTTCTAAAAAATTATATGATAAATAAGATTTATAAATCCTGCAAATTTAAAATATTTTAAAATTAAAATTTAAATTGGGTCATCTAATAAATATGAATTTATAAAATTAGATAAGGGCGTCAATTTTAATTCAACAGATTAGATCCAATGTTTAGGAATTTAGGACAGATGTTTTGCAATGAAACATAGTAGTAAATGTCGCTCAAATAAATGTGTGTTCATATGATTAGAACTATATCAAATAATTAAAATTACGTAATATAATTTCAATTGAATTGAGAATCAATTAATATATATTTTTGAGGGGATTTTACCTTTGTTTGAGTAGTCTGAGTACCTGAACTGAGAAATTTGAGCATCAGTGCGTTGAGAGCACTGCTTTGTCGTCGGGTGTGGGAGTAGCGACATGAGTGCGAACGGGCACGTCAACAATTGGGAACACGAGCGTGATGTGTGAAGCAGGGAGTTGGCGTGCAGTGAAGCGATCGTGGACGTTGTTCGTGTGTGTGAGAATGCGAGCTCCTATGGGTGCACTCGCGCAGGAGGATGCACTTGCACCTGCAGGGAAAGTCGCATGCAACACAAGCACCTATGGGCCTCGCTCATGCGCGCGAGGACATGCTCGTACCTGTGAGAGCCTGTGAGAGTGTCTTCACAACATATTTTCAAACACAGAGAGAGAGAGAAGATACTTTTTTTATACTCGAAAGGATAATTAGTCTATTTAACGATTCTCACCTAAGATTAACTCATATTTTTCCTTTCACCAGAATTTAACAAGTCAAATATTCAAAAGCAAATTTCATTTCATTGGTAGCATCACCCTATTACAATACAAGGTGACTTCTTTATATAGAAGATTTCATGAAGAAATTTGAAAATGTAATATTAAATATAGGAAATGAAATATCAAGCAAATGAAAGCAAATATTGAACTAATTCCATTACAATAAAATAAAATCAGCTCCAAATATAACGAGTCTTCAATTCTCCCATATCCAATCTGAATCAAATCAAATCTGGGTAAAGCTAACATAGAAATCTTCAATTAGCTCTAATTGATTTAAATTTGAATTTTGATATCATCGTGGTCGTTCAATTATGTTGACCCGTGTCCCCACTACTTTACTTGAGCCTTGGACTTAAAACTTCGATCAGTCCATATCAAGCCGCGTGAACAAGGTTTCAACGCTCGTCAAAACTCCTATGAGGCTTTCTTTGATGATAAATATTTTCGAGAAGTGTTTGTTGACAACTTCTCGTCATCGTCGTTTGGAGGAAACCCCAGTAAGAGGGAGTTACTTTCATCTGTCTTTTATTGGAAAGGGCATGGTTGTGAATTGTGGGGAAAGTATTTTTTTGCATTTTTGATAGAGGACATGGTAAGAAAGTTTGATTACATATTCTTGCATTTTTCGTTGTTTGACTAATGTATGGCTAATTTAAAACATCTTATTTGTTTTACATCCTAATGGCGCAACAAAACCTATGGACCCTGCATATGCTCAAGATATTTAACTACCTTTGCCAGTTTGCCAAATTTATAATGGCTGATGTAATGTTCTTATGTGTCATTTGCATCTGAAATCTTCAGTATGTTACCACCGCTCGTGAACTATTGGAGCAATTAGAAATAGAGGCTGCAACAGGTGGAATATCAAGGTAACATATCATGTTTCTCGCTACTGCATGCCTTTTTTAATTAATTGTGAATCCTAAACATATCATAATTGTTATGACTAATGAATGACAGAAGACCGTTTTTTTCTATCCTCATCGTGTTACTGGTACATAGTTCCTTGCTGAATATTGCTGGTGATAAATGGATTGAAGAGTGTTTACACCTGATTCCTTTTGCTATTCTTTTCAGAGGATTATAATGGTGTGCGCTTCCAACTCAGGGCTTTACATGATAGAATGAAAAATAAAATACTAATCCTGAAGAATAATTATAACGTTTGCTGGCTAACACTGTTGGTGTCCATCCAAAATTGAGGATAAATTTTATAAAACTGTTGTAAGACCAGCGATGATATATGGTGCTGAATGCTGGCCTACAAAGAAGAAACATACAAATAAAATAAATGTTGCAGAATGAGGATGTTAAGGTGGATGTGTGGATATACACGAAAGGATAGAATGAGAAATGAGTATATCCGAAAGAAAGTTGGTGTTGCACCAATTGAGGATAAACTTAGAGAAAGTCGGCTTCGATGGTTTGGACATCTAAATCGCAGGCCAATTGAAGCTCCAGTTAGAAAAATTGAGTTACTGGATTTTGCCCATGTACAAAGAGGAAGAGGGAGACCAAAGAAGACATGGCAAGAAACTATAAGGAATGATCTTAGTTACTTAAACTTAGATAAGAATTTGGTAACTGATAGAGCGCAATGGAAACAAAGGATTCATGTAGCCGACCCCACCTAGTGGGATTAAGGCTTGGTTGTTGTTGTTGTTGTTGTTGTTGCTGGCTAACACTATAAACAATCATCTTTCTGTATGAAGCAAGTACTTTACACAATATTCTGGGCCAGGAAAACTTACATTATGTCCAGGGATTTTTGTTTTCTAAAGAAAATACACTTTTGCATTCTATCTAATATGAATAGGAAAAAGGTAATTTACTGTAGGCACATGTTGGTGGGGACACGATTTCTTTCGACTGTCGATTCATCCAGGACGAGTTTATATTCGACACCCGAGATCTCGCTACATGGATGGGTCTAGATAGATTTGGATAGTTGACATGATTAGAGGAGATTAATTTAATTTTAAAAATTCTTTTCTAATTTATTCAAGTGGGAATCTCAAAATTAAATTAATCATTTATCTAATTTTTTTTCTTGTTATTTTTGATTTGATAGATTGTAATTTGTTTTGATTTCACTTTTATTTCTTGTGTGAATTGTCATTATTAGACCCTACAATGCTCCAGATATTCAAACATCTTATGCCTTTCAATATCTCGCAACTCTTTATCTGGAATGTCATTCCTTGACTGTTAACTTGTTGGGCTTCTTTCCAGCATTTCAAAGGCAAAACTAAATGAATATTCGGAGCAAATTGAAGCCCTTGCTGCCAGATTATCAACTCCTCAGGTATGTATCCTTTTGGTTTTGTCGTTCTCTTGTTCCTCTTGAGCATTATGTTATTGGCCTTTATTTGAAGTCGCAGTTTTATTGCAAGGTTGACTGGCCTTAAATTTTAGTTGCTTTTAAGTTCCGAGTCATATTTATCCAAATTTTCTAGGTTATTTGCAATTGTGCAATTCTACATATGCTTATTTTCTAACAAAAATTCTGACTAACTAGATTACGCGCTGTATTAGCTCTTATTGAAATATGAGATGCTCACTAATCAACTTCTTCAGTAGCTCTTCTTAATTTCTTAAGATGGTAGATCATCTATTTTAATTTTTCGGTGCTTGGTTCAGTGTTGAGGTTTCAGGCTTAAAGAGCATTTATCCAGCAATAATGTTCTTCAAGTCTTTTATGATCAGTGTGATTGTTAACATTATTTGTTCAAATCTGATGGTTTTATGCTCAATTGGCAGCCTTAGAGAACACTCTTTGTATGCACGTGCACCAATTGCATTTAATTTAGATTTTTAAATCCTTTTTAATATATTTGATAAATTCTTGGAGTTATCTTAGTAGATTAATAGGGAGAGCGAACACTTAAATATGAACAGTGTCAATTAGTACTAAAAACATATTTGGTTAAAAAGTTTCACATGGTCACATTCTATACATGCACTACATATTTTAAGAGTTCAACAAGTTCTTGTCACCTGTTTCAAGATTCAACTAAGATTTAAATTATTAATTTAGATTCTCAAAACCCAATTTTTCTTTAAGCGAGTATTTTGCTAGCCTATGTTCTATAAAAATTGTCTTATGCAGAATGTCAATTCATTTTAAATATCCTTTTTCTACTTTTTATAATGCTTATTAGAACCTAATGTTTTCAGACAAATAAAGGAAATTACCACGGATATATAAGCTTTTAATTTTGAATGGATTTCTGAGATTGAGAACTTCATATAAAAACTTTCATATTTGGCATTATGTGGAGCTTTGCTAATCTGATTTTTATATGTTTGACATTTCTTTCATGCAAACAAATCCCTTTTCTGGTTCCCAATTATCCTATGGTTGATTATGTGAGAAAGAACAAGCGTGCAACTGAAGGCTAGTGAAATAACAAATATAACTCCATTATCTCATAAATGTATGCGCTCGCATTTACACAATTTACTCCAACTTCTTACATTGCTGAAAATTCACAACGCACCTGTCTAGTAAATAAGCTGATACTGAATTTGGATAACCAATTATTCCCAATTGTCTTGTAGGCTTGGTTCTTTATTAGACTGTTATTTATTATGTACTACTTAAATGCATAAAACCATAGCCCACATTGGTCCTAATTCACTTAGCTTAGCCTGCTCATATCATTTCTACCCTTAGGTCACATTTAATACTAAAGTGATGAATTATTTTAGGGCCAGTGACTGATAGGTCCCTAGATTTTTACCTATAATTTCACTTTAGTCTATTTTTTTTAAAATTGCTTTTTCTTAGATCCCTAATTAAAACTAATGGGAACCTTTTTTTTGATAAAAACTATAGGGACCTATTAGGTCCCTTTTCTCCTTTAATTTAGGTCCCTATTTTAAATTTTAGACTTGAGTGAAAATTTTAAAAATTATTACGGACCTAAATGAAATATTTCAAAAAATATATACTAAAGTGTAATTATAGGTAAATTATAGGAATCTATCAATAATTTGCCCATTTGAAGTACAGACACTTCTAATAAGGTCCTGTGGCAATGTCAAACACATGTTAAACATCGACATGCCATAGACACTCCTGGACAAGTGTCGGACGTGCCAAAATCTGTGTTCGAATTTATTTTATATAAAAAATATACTAGACATATCTAGACACGCGAGACACTTTTAAGACTCTTCAGAAGAATACTTTATTAAGTTAATTTTATCAATAATTTATTTTGCAAGCTTTTTTATTCTCATTTTTTTAGATAATTTATTTGTCTACTCATGCATGCATGTTTAATTGCTTATATGCATTACTATGCTTATAAGAATGAAGTGTTTTCTATTCATTTTATTTGTTTTTTTATATTAGATTTATTATTAAATTGATTATTTACATATATTTTTACCATAATATATTAAATTTAATTGATAACATAATTTTTGAAACTCATAAATTTGCTACTTATCTATAGGTTTATATTTGCATAACATTAGGAAAAAATTTCAAAGCAAATTGATTAGTCTTTTTAAAATATATTTAATTATTTGTAACTTATTAATTGCTTTGATTAAATTAATAGTTGTTTCAATACTATAAAGTGACTTGTCAATCAATCTTTTTAAGCATTTATGAATATGTGAAGGAAAAATTACTAAAAAAGAAATAAATGTCGCATATTATCATAACCCCAACCCGACGCTTGAGTCCAACACAATAGATGAAGTAGTCATAAGGGCTCGACACCGAGTGGCATGACAAAAAACTACAATATTAATGCAATCTAAATATGGAAGAAGTAGATATATAGAACTTTAGATAAATAACTGGTCAAGATATATTAAAAGCAATAACCATCACATAATTATCAAATCCATATGGTTTGACCTCATCAGCTATAAAAGTCTAAGTCCAACTTATACAGTACGTGAGAGTTCTCAAAAATTAATACATTATAGGTTTTCAAAATTACAAAAGTGTAACAACAATAATAAAGAAAGTCATAGCTAAAACGCTCTCTACTTGCCCATCTTTCCTTTCGCTTGATCATCTTGTGTAGTAGTACCTGCCAAAAGAGGTATCAGCTATTCGACTCTAAGTTGTGTAGACATTAGTACTAACAAACTAAATAAATGCAATTGCAAGCAGGCACACATTTTTCCTTTTATCAAAGGTAATAATAATAAATAGTAGTTAGAATAATTAAGCAGAAATGTTCACAATTTAATGTGTATAAATGTAAACTTAAAATCACGAGTTAAGTCCTATTTTAATTGCTAAATGGCCTTGGATTCTTTATTTACGCCTCAAATGCCTTTTCACAATCAATCATAGTCCTCGGTGACAAGTTAGTCATAAATAACCCTTAGCGGCAGATTGAGGATTCACTTCCGAAGCTCGAGTTAAGACAGAGATGTAAATGCAACAAGAAATCTCATTTAATATCCGTTGTCGCACTTTAATATCATGCATTTCATTTTAGTCTAGTTAACAAGTTAAGTTTCGCAGCTCATACACTACCCATACTTAAACTCACAACTATTACACAAGCTCAAATATTTGTGCTTCATTACAAGTTCTAGCTTTAAGCAGTTTTAGCTTTACCATTTCTAATCTCATTGATCTAACACTTCCATTATTTATAATAGAATATAAATACCAATTAAGTTGGAGCTTAATAACACTAGTTTTAACTACCATTCAATCACACATAATAAACCTATCTTGTGAAAGCAAAGTAAATTACAACAATCAAATTATTTCCCAAATTTAATCAGCAATACAGAATAGAGAAGTTGCAGTCTACGTTAAAAGATACAGTAAATGCTTAATCAATTTTATGAAATTTTTGCTAACAGCTTTATGTCCAGCAATTAACAATGAGACAATTAGAATTTTAAAGCATAATTGGTCACTTGCAGTTTTCTAAATACGGTATTCGTCACTATTCAGCATACCCATTAATCAGTCAAAATCCTAGCATATAAGTTCATTTCAAAAGAATAACTAAACTTTTGATTCAACATCAACATTGCTTTCTACTAGGAGTAGCTCCATGTTTTACCAAATTGTAAATTAGATTTGAAAGCATGGAGTTTTTCATAGGTCAATGGAGTTTTAAGAAGCAAGTTAAATACTCAACATGCATGCCTTAATTCACAATAAAATTTCAGGGGAAGATGAAATAAACACATCATTCAACTCATAAATATTTATATAGCTCAAATTATTAAGTTCTAAGTTAAGTTTGATATTTATACAACTTATTAGGAGCTAGAGCTTACCTATTGTTTGTCATTCAAGCAAGATGAGTGATATAAATTTCCTTCTCTCTTTTTCTAAATGCTGGCCCAAGGATGAAGAGGATGAAGAGGAGAAGCAAATTTAGGAGAGAATGGATGCAGCTTCTGTAATTTCTCCTTTCTCCTTCAAAGCATGCAGCCCAAGCTATAAGCACCTTCCCTCTGTCTCTTGATCGGCTAAACCAGGAAAGAATGGGAAACTCTTCCCATTCAAATCTAAACCTATTATTTAATCCCATTAATCTACACTTGGCCTCAAGCCTAAGCTTTCTTACTTGAAAGCTTGCCAAGTGTTTTTTTTTAAAGAAAAGGCATCAGGACTACTTTCCGATTTTGAACTAATAAGTGATTTAATTACACTTAATCAAGTAAATCTAACTCAATTTTCTAAAAAAAATGGCCACTTATGGAATAAAATCTTAAGTCTCACTTATATTTATATATATTTCTTTTATTGTCACACATAAATAACTTAACTAGGAAAATAAGGAAACACAATAAAACTTAAAATACCTGAACGTTAAACATATATTTGATCAATTTTATGAATTCTTTCATTTTTATTCAAATTTTAATTAATAAATAATTGTATTTATTTATGTGTCAAAGAAATGTTGTATCCTATTTTTTGAAAATTATCATATCCCTATGTTTTTGTTGTGTCATATCCTATATTTTATCCGTGCTTTATAAATTTACTTATTATTTTATTAAGTATAGGCTATGATCATGTGCATTGTAGTGCATCAGATAAAAGCACTTGTCCTTAGAATTAAGTTTTATTTTCCTTTAAAGCATTAGGTTTGTGCACGTCTAACCTTAGAGGGGTGTGCAATGGTGCGAGGAAGGAGCTTACTCAATTACAAGAGAGTCTCAGGTTCGAACAATACTAGTGCAATTTTCAAGTGGAGTGGAGCAAATTGTGGTGTACAAGAGTATAAATAGAAAAAGTAATAATAAGAAAAATAAAAGGGGACGTGCAGTTGTGGTAGTAACCATGAAGTTACTTGGATTACTGGGCCCAATTTTGTTGTTAACCTTGTCGTCATTGAAACATACAACCAAAACCAATCAGTTTTCAAGAATGCCATTGTATACTTCACATCAATGCAGCCAATATGTAAAATGTAAAAAGTGTATGATAAACTATAGAAGATAGCTTTTGTTTCAAATTTTCTATGTTGTGTACAAGTGCATCACAGAAAAGAATCCCAACTTTTCTCACGCTTTGATGTTTGTTTAGTTTTCTTCATATTTGTCCTCAAATAGCAGACTTATTGCAATATGTTGCTTTTTTTAGTCAGAACCTGTGGAGCTTGTAGACAAATCTTCAATTGATGAAATTGTTCCTGTATCAGAGAACTCAGGAAGTCATGTGCATGCTACTACATTGAGACGGAGAACTGTGTAACTGCCACCTTTGCTCTTTCAGAGAGACCATACGTAGTGGATGTTTTATAACAGTCATGTTAATTGCCTTTTTTTGGCTTTTTGGTTTGTATGATCACAAACAGATCCACAACCAAATCTGAAGATAGCGGTAAAAATTCTCCAGATAGGGACCAATTTGCACCTGTCAAGCTGGACTTGGCAGCACAAGCACATATTGAGAAGCATAGGTATGTTTCTATCTGTCCCATCTAGGTGGTGATCAAAATTACTCAGAAACCAAAAATCTGAACTGAAATATCCTAACAGCAGATTACAGCTTACCAATTTGAAATTTTTGTTTTGGTTTTTATTTTACAAGCTTTTGGTTTTAATGTGGAGAGATGCATTTGATTTGATTAATTAATCAAAGCAATTTAACATATAGACTTTATTGATGATAAATTAGATGTATGTGTAACTACAGAAGTGGAATTTTCATGTGTACTTTTTAATTTCATTATTTTTTTTTTCAAATTGATGACACTTCTATGCTTTTCTTTTCATTTTGGAGTGTTATTCCCAAATTTCTGCAAGGTTCAGTGTGGGAATTTAGCATTATTCATCGTATTAAACTTATACGATAAAGTACACAAATTTTTCGCAGGTGCAAATTATCTACTTAATACTGAAAGCATTGGTGGGTTCAGTTATCAATTCTAAAAAAAATTAATTTTCTTTTTTTGGATTCTTAGTATGAACAGATTAACTGACTACACTCCTACTTTTTGCTTGGCCTAAAACCTGACAAATATAACTTGCAAGCTGCATAATAAAATCTTTGCTCAAAGAATCATCATCTCATGTTACTAATCTGATAATGCAAATTGATTTTAAGAAGGATGGTCGTGAGAGCAGTGCAATTTGATGCAGTATGTATTTTGTCCTTGCCATGGAACAGCTACACCAAGAACTGAGAGAAGCTGGATGTGTGCTATATGTCTCTCTTTGCTTGAGTAAGGCCGTTTCCTCAACGGGATGGAGGAATTATGCTTGTAAAAATCCGTGACAGGAGCACCGAAATAGTACACTGTCCTGGAATTTCAAGTTCAGTGATGCAAGAGCTTCATTTCATACCAAGGAGAAAGAACAAATCCTATAAAGAATAAGACCAGATGAAAATCAGCTTTCTTATCCTTAGTCGCATCAAAGTATTCCTAAACTAAGTTCATTTTTTTAAAACTCTTGACTTTTTTGTTTGCTTAAGTTTCAGCACTTTACATATTTCTTTCCTGATAAGCATTGTATTACGTTTTGGCAATAAAGCATACTATTTGAAATTCTACAGAACCTGTTAAAATAGTTGTAAGTAGTTATTTTAGCTAATAATAGATGTTCTATAGATATTGCTGGTTGGTTATAATTTACAAATCAATCTCTTATACTTACAGAAAGCTTCAAGATGATTTAACGGATGAAATGGTTACATTGGCACAACAACTAAAAGAAAGCAGTCTCATGATGAATAAATCCTTGCAGGAGGCAGAAAAGGTATCTTCTTTGTCCATACATGTCTTATTGTGTACGAATGTATATTTTTTATTTACTTTTATGCATGTATAAAATTGGTGAGGTGACTTGAGTGGGGGAGGGGAGGGGCTCATTGTTGATGATTTTGTGGTGTTTTATTTAATTGAAGCTTTACTGATTGACTATGAATTCCATAAGAGCCTTTGCAAATCATTTGCTTAATTAAATGACTAGGTTACAATTCTTTGCATCATTTTGTTTTGTAGTTTGGTAATTGTAATTTTTGTCATTTCTTAGGCCCTTACAATGTTCGTCCAAGCAATTTCACTTTTTTTATCTTTTGAAAAATTCTCTCCTTAAGATTACCGTTATTAAGATGCGGATGCTACGATGAGTGATCTCATCATATTGAACGACCTTGGAAACAATTGTATAGAAGGTGGATGAGGCCTCTTTTAAGATGAGGGAAATACATAGGTTGAAGAGAGGGAAGGAAGGTCCAAAAATAACTTAGGATATAGTCATTAGACATGACCTTGAATCACTTGCCCTCAGCAAAAGTGTTGCTTTAGGTAGAAGAGAAATTTATGTAGCCAACCTCAACTAGATTGATGCTTTGTTGTTTGTGTTATCCTTTCAAGAATTTTATCACTAATTCTTGGATATCTTATAACTTGTATATGTAAAATTACACTTTTGAAGTTTTGAATGTTGAATTTATTCCCACTCATTCCTAATAAATACATCTAAAATCATTTTCTCTTTGGCTTTTCCTAGTAATCTCTTTGTTTTTCTTCCAAGGCTTTGTTAGCATAATATACATGAGATAATTATCTACATTTTACAAAAAATTTGTCATTTTACATCACACATTCATACTTGATAAATTATATTGTGCACATTTTTATTACATTGTACATCATAAACTACTAAAAATGTTATACTAAACACACAATGATTGCGGTATGGAGGTATTTTTTATACAATTTGTGGGGTGTGGACTGTAAATTTTTAAGTATGGATGTGTAATATATAAAATGACAATTAAACTATTTTGCCCCTATTTTTTAAGATTATCATTGCCCTTATGTTCACAGGCTCTTTTACCTCCTCACAATTTTTGCCAAGTAATATTCATTTATTGCTAATTTGAGGATGACAATTTATTGTTAATCTTCTTTCGCCAACTTAAATTGATTATAGAAATTAATAATTCACTCTACGAAAAATGTTTCAGTATTTGCCTAAAAATTATGGCAAGTGATTCTGAGGTTAAAGGTTATTATATATCAATCGCCATTTTATTTTTCGAAGTCAAGATGATGAAAGATGGTAGGAAAAGATTAAAAATGACCTAGAATATAGTCAATAGGCGCATGCAATCAGCTTTAAATAAAGTTGAACAGCAAAGAGAAAAACATATTACTAGCTGTTCTCGACTAGTTTGGGATTAGGAGACTCTTGTGTTTTTGTTAATTGCTTTTTCTAGATTTCATTTGAAAAACATTAGGACAACTTTTTTTGAAAGTTGACAGGCAACTTATGTAACAGAAAATAACTTCTAATTAATATAAGACAGTAGTAAGTACTTCAGTCTTAAGCAGAATTAGGATATTTTTAGGTATTTCAAAAAGGTGTAGACTTAAATGAACAAACATATAGTAGCATCACATATTTATTATGTTGTGTTATATACACGTGCGCGCGCACACACACATATATATACATATACTTACATGCATGTATACATTACATTTCAATTTCACCCAAAAGATATACTTTACAAAATAGATTTTTCTCCTACATTTAACAAGAATAGTGTATTTATTTAAATAATAAAAACTCACAATGTATTTATATAGTCGTGAAGTGAGATAGGTTAGAATTTCTCATTTATGAATCAAGTCAAATCAGTAATTTGTACCCGAAACAAGACTAGAATCCAATTTGGTTGGCTTGGTCGGGACAATACGAAAGGTCCGAAACAAACTACCCAACCACTAATTATCAAGTTGAGCTGGTCCAGTTCCCATTCCCTCCTCAGGGATATGATAAGTGTCTAACTGAACTTTTTCTTTTATAATTAGTTTGAGATTAAGACTTTTTTGTTGTTTGTCGTGTGGAGCACAAAATGACAGTATCTGGAGTCTTTCTTTCGCCTATTTGAAGAATAATCTGAGTTTTACAATATACACTAACAAGATAATACAACATATTAAACTCCTGGACCTTGTTATTTACCTTCCATTGATATAAGTACACTTTTGGTGGTTGCAATGACATTTGCATATGTATGATACATTTGCATGAGAATGCTTCGAATCAATCACAATAAGACAGAGTAGTAATTGTTTCAAAACATTTGTGTTTTCTTATTAAACAAATTAAATTATGTATATTTGGATGTTTTTGTAATTGTGCATAGTTTGTATTGCTGCTGAACCTCCTTGCTTTAATGCGAAGATACTGGACTCCACGGAGACCGCTGTTGAGCAGAGCTTAGCAAGTACAGGCCGCGCCAATGCTCGGGCAGTGCAGATATACTCTGAGGCCTCCAAGACATCATGTTTCACTTGGCTCGTGATCCTTTTTATGACATGTATATTCATAATGGTTGTTCTTCTCATCCGTATCACTTGAACCTTCCAACTTGGCGACTCTCTCTTTTTTAAGCAGTGATTTTCATTTAAGGAAACTGAAGTTTGAGCAGCTTACGTCTTGTATAGATAATACTTCGGCATTCTGTTTCTGTGGAAACCTTCTTAGGAAGGAATTTTTAATCTATTTATAATCTTGTGAATGACAGAATGGAAGGAATTTTTAATCTATTAATGATCTTGTGAATGACAGAATGGAATATCAAAGTATCAACTTTAGATATATAGTAAAAGATTTTCTTTGATCAAAGTAAAGAACTAGAGAAAATATAATAACACAGATGAAAATATGCAATATTTATGCTTTTTGAATATGTCCAATCTAAGCTTGTGATCTACATGGATAAACTATAACAAGGAATTCTCAGAAAGACATTTACCGTAAGAAAAACATAGCTAATAAATAAATAAAAAAAAAACTCATGCAACAGTTTCAGATAACAAATCTTTTGAAAAATTTGCCCAAGCCTAACAATTTGAATCACATGTACATAAAAATAAAATGGCACAGGTGCATCAATTTCAGTGCTTCAAATTCAGTAATCTATTCAGCGCTTCAAATTCAATAATCTATTCAGTGCTTCGAATTCAGTAATCTGTTATTAACTAATAATACACATATACAATCGCCTTCAGATGGGCTGTTCAACTTAGTTTACATAACAGACAACGCCTTTACTAAGCAGATAATTCAAGACCATCTAGAAAAACTTTCCAATAAAACAAAAAAGAAAGATGAATTCCCCAATTCCATATCACTGCCGTGAGATTGGAGGTGCAGCAGACAATGGCGGCTGGCTTAGGGAACTAGCACCCTCCGGCATTGGCAAACCCTGGAAAGGGTTCTGTGGCAGAGAGTAAGGCGGAATGCCGACCATAGGATAGGTAGGTAGAGGTAGCGGCGGCAGCTGCATCGATGATGAACCAAAGCTATACGGCATGCCCATCATTGGCCCAGCACCCGGAATGAATTGCGGTGCTGTAGCCCCTGGCATCAATGGAGGCATCAAAGGCATTGTTGGCGGTGGTAATGGCGGGGGAGGGGGTGGCGGGTTGATGGAATCAGGATGGGGGAATGGCGGCGGCGGCGGTGGAGGGGCAGAGGGCACATAAGGAGGAACATTGTCATCAACCTTGGGCCTCTTGCTGTCGGAAGAATAGTCCTCTTTCATTGACTGGCTGCCTATGATACCTTCAGAAGCCAGCGAAGAGAGGACATAGCTGAGCATTTGAGCAGAGGATGTTGATGCCGTAAGCTTTGCGGCAACCTCAGCAGCTGTGTTCTTCCGCTGTTCGTTTTCTGTTCGCGGCGAGATGTTGGTTGGAAGTGGGTCATGCTGTTGCTGAGTGTATCTCACTGCAATTGGCTCTTGCTTATTGCTGATGATTGCAGAGTTTAGAGAATCTTCGCCGTGGAAACCAGGTGGAGCATCAGAGGGAGGAAGGGGAGCCTCATTAGGGTCGAGGAGAGACTGAGAAGGGATTGTGATCTGAAGTTGCTGGCAAATGTTAGTTGCATGCTCGTACTGCGATAAAACTACCTGGAGAACAGAAGACTATGATCAATTTCAGTTCAGTAAATGAAAAGATTCAATTCTGAGAAGATAATTTTATCAAGGAGCAATTTCATGAATAACACACGTACTAAGTAGTAGAATATTACAAATTATAGACTCAGATCTTATGTTATTGCCAATTATATTCATAAATATACTTATACAGGTCATTCCTACAAAAGATGATTGCTTCCGGATAATAAATTAGTATAAGAAACAATATACTCAAAACGGACAATCATAACATCTTTGACTTATCCGAGGTGTACTCTTGTGGAATTTAAAATTTCTGAAACACTGACTATCTAATATAGTAATATGTATTTTCAAATATATATATATATATATATATATATATA
>KZ451980.1:4928327-4996468 GCA_002786265.1 Apostasia shenzhenica
TTTCATTGACTGGCTGCCTATGATACCTTCAGAAGCCAGCGAAGAGAGGACATAGCTGAGCATTTGAGCAGAGGATGTTGATGCCGTAAGCTTTGCGGCAACCTCAGCAGCTGTGTTCTTCCGCTGTTCGTTTTCTGTTCGCGGCGAGATGTTGGTTGGAAGTGGGTCATGCTGTTGCTGAGTGTATCTCACTGCAATTGGCTCTTGCTTATTGCTGATGATTGCAGAGTTTAGAGAATCTTCGCCGTGGAAACCAGGTGGAGCATCAGAGGGAGGAAGGGGAGCCTCATTAGGGTCGAGGAGAGACTGAGAAGGGATTGTGATCTGAAGTTGCTGGCAAATGTTAGTTGCATGCTCGTACTGCGATAAAACTACCTGGAGAACAGAAGACTATGATCAATTTCAGTTCAGTAAATGAAAAGATTCAATTCTGAGAAGATAATTTTATCAAGGAGCAATTTCATGAATAACACACGTACTAAGTAGTAGAATATTACAAATTATAGACTCAGATCTTATGTTATTGCCAATTATATTCATAAATATACTTATACAGGTCATTCCTACAAAAGATGATTGCTTCCGGATAATAAATTAGTATAAGAAACAATAAACCCAAAACGGACAATCATAACATCTTTGACTTATCCGAGGTGTACTCTTGTGGAACTTAAAATTTCTAAAACACTGACTATCTAATATAGTAATATGTATTTTCAAATATATATATATATATATATATATATATAGCAATATGGAAGAGAACTTTACATTGAATTTTGTTGTAAATACATCCATGGAATACATTATTATGGGTCACTAGACGAACCAAATTAAACACAGAACAAGTAAGCCCTTCATAATATTCCTTAATGTAATGACTGCTACTATTCTTAGTTTTTTTCAAGACTGATTAAATGCCTTAAATCGTTCATCGTTCATGTATTAAATTACTTGTAAGTAAATAACCATGGAGAAAATGTGAACATAACAGATCATGTTTGGAAAGTTCTATTTGTTTAACCGGATTATCTGTAACCCAAATTAAAGTTAACCTTATAGGCCAAATCAAATACAAATTTCAAAATTAAACTAACAATATTTCAAATACCATATAAATTTCAACAATAAAACTAACTTTATTTCACATATTATATAAATCTAAAAATAAAAACTAATTTTATTTCATATCTTAGATGCATCCCAAACAAAACAACTTTATTTCAAATCTTTCCCAATCCCAAAACAAAATCTCATCAAAAAGTTTTAACTTTAACCTAGTTAAAATTAACATAGCCAAAAAAATGTGGTCCAAAAGAACATTATTAGGAGGGAAAAGACCAAAAAATCAAGACAACCAGCCATATCTATTAGTCACATTACAGAAAGGTTCGATTCCCACCTGAAAACATTTTTCTCAAAAATTATTAAAACAGGAGAAAATTAGTTCTACATTGTGGGTTGGCATGGAGCAATGGAGAGAACCTCTCCTATAAATAGAAAAGTAAAATTTCATTAAGACAAAGTTCTTCAATCATAGCAATTCAAAAACTAAAATTTACAAGAAATTCAAAAAAATTCATAAAGATTAAAAAAACCTTTCTTGAAAACCGATCCCATCTAGTTAGGATAAAGCTGACGATTGACATCCATGCTCCTATATATGTCAAGGAAAATGATACGTGGCACAAAAAGGTAGACCAAAAGACTTTTACAACCTTTAGACAATGCTTTTGTCTAATGCATGAGTGCATTATGACTAAGATAATGCTCTCATCCATTGGACAAAAGCATTACTCAAAGATCCTAGAAGCCTTTTGCTAGTTTTATTGGGCTATGTAGCGTTATTCATGCATTAAATATAATTGTAATCTTCGAATGACACTTTATCAATCATATCAAAACTAAAAAAAATGAGAAAAATAAAAAAGTAACAAAAGGATAGCTCACCACACATTGATATAGCGTGCATTTTAACTTGATCACTACCATTACACCATAGCTAAACATTAGTATATCATCATCAAGAAGCAAGCATAGTAATTTCAGTTTTACCATGCGGCCATTCATGCAAGCTTTGCCGCTTGTAGCACTACTAATTTTCATGAAGGCTAGAAAACATGAAATGCATAAAAAGGAAAAAAATTACTTGGTACTAAAAGCATAAGTGCCTACCGCCTAAGGCATTAGGTGCAAGCGTCAACTTCAGAAAAACTGATGTATTTACCTTGGTTTAAAACAGGAAAAAAAGGAAATCTCGCTTCAAATTATCCCTAGTTAAACTTCACATTTCCACATTAATTGGGAAGCCTCAGATAAAGACTAAAACCAAACTACGTTATAACAGATGCTCTTTTTTCAAGTGTTGATTGCAAAGTTCTAAGTGCCTTTTAATTAAATGTGCTAATTTCCTCAATTTTCAGACTAGGATCATCTGAAAGATATAGAGTTTAAGTGCAACATCTATGGTTATATGTCATTACATCTAAAATGTTAGGTGCTTTGCCAACAGAATTTCTACTTATAAGCTTCAAGGCCTTTAAAAAATCCTAGGTCAGCCAACAATAATGTATTCCAAATCATTCAAAATTGACTCTACAATTTACTACTTGACTCTACAAGCAACCAACTTAAAGAAAGCTTAAAAAGTAAAAAGAAAAAAGAAAAAAACATTCTACAAACCAGCTCCAAACTTGGCACAGTTAATAAGGCCCACATTTAAGGGTGTGCAAATAAACCCGAAAAAATAAGAACTAACCTGGAACTGAATCGAACCGATCAATTAGGTTTGGTTCTAATTCGGATCTGTTCGGGTACGGTTCCAAATTAATTGGAATTGGTCGGTTCGAATCGATTCTCGGATCTAATGCTTCAGATAAACCAAAACAAACCTAAACCGGATTAATTATTAATTATTAAATATTGTATAATTAAATATTGGTTATAGTAACGTAAAGGTTAATATTCACTTTTTTACATGATTGTGATATATTCAAGATTGAAATTTCTAATTTTAACTATTTAAGAGAAATTACTTGATTTTTGAAATCTTTGTTATATTTTTTATAGCATATGCAAAGAAATTATATTTTAAGCTTAGAACTGGACCTGAACAAAAAATTCGATTCGAGTCCAATTAGAGTCCAGTGAACTCGGTTTGATTCCAGGAACGAAATCATAGAACTGAATGTAGTCAGTTCGGTTCCAGTTCCTTACAAAACTGAACTGCACCGTTCCGAGTTGCACCTCTACGTACATTCAATGCTTCCATCAAAAGAAAAACCATGGGAAAACCTATAGGCAAAATCCAATCACATATTGTAGTATTATTCACAGAAATAATCATGGCCTAGTATTAATAGAACCAACAACAACTAAACCTTTATCTCACTAGGCGGAATCAACTACATGAAGCTTTTATTTCCATTACACTATTAATAAAACCTTCACATACAACTTTAAGTATGCAAGATCATTTCTCATAGTTTCTTGCCACTCCTATTTTACATAAGCAAGATCTAACATCCCACCTTTTCTTATTTGAGCTTTAATCGACATACGATATATCCAAGCTATTTAAACGAATACTCTCTGAGTTTATCCCCAACTAAAGCTACTCCAACTTTAATAGATATACTTATTTCTCATCTTATTCTTTTATGTATACTCACTCATCTACCTTAGCATTCTCATTTCTGTTGTATTTATTTTGTTCATATGCTTTTACTTCATAAGCTAGTAATCAATAGCATATAATATCATTGATCTTACTATTATCTATAAAACTTACTTTTATATTTGAGTAAGATCTTTCTATCACACAAAAAATCTAATGCATTCCTTCAGTTAATCCTACTTACTTAAATTCTACTAATAATATCACCATCTAATTCATCATCATTTTGTATGATTGATTCGAGATATCTAAACCACTTACTTTCAAGATAGCTTGATCATTAAAGGTGGCTTCAATTTGATTTTGAGCGAGCTTGGCTCAACTTGAAATTTAAATTTTCAATTTCGAGTCAAGCCTACTAAGATTCTTTCAATTTTAAGTCAAGTTTGAATTAAATCAAGCCTACTTATAGGCTATATTTTTCTATAAAAATATCCATTATTCATATTAAATATATTATAAATTCACTATTAAATTCTACACTTATATTTCTAGTATCATCTCTTTTATTTAAAATATTATACCATATTTATATAAAAATATCTCAATTATACTTAATTTTTTTTAAAATATGTATGTCTATACATAGATCTAGTTAATAATGAGTTAAATCAATTTCCTTTCAAGCAAGCTAACTTTGAACCCGAAGAAAATTAAATCAATTTCGAATTGAGCAAAACATGAGCAAATTTTAAGCGACTTCTGATTTTCACATACAATTGTCACCCCTATTGATCACCAATTGTCACCTACACAATACAATTGCTTTTATCTTAATTAACTTTGCACTTCATATATTCAATTTTAGATCTACTAAGACGAAAATCTTTAGACTCAAGAGTATTTCTCCATAGCGTAAATCTCACCTTAGCCGCATCTCTAATTTTATCACAAAAAGAATATTCAACAACAACCAAACTTTAATCCCATTAGGTAAGGTCGACTACATGAATAATTTATTTTTATTGCGCTCTATCAATTAATAAATCCTCATCTAGGTCTAAGTGATTAAAATTACTCATTGTAGTTTCTGATCATGTCTTCTTTGGTTTCCCTCTTCTTTGTATGCGAAAAAAATTCAATAACTCAATTTTCCTACATGAAGCTTTAATCGACCTACGATTTACATGTCCGAACCATCTAAGCCAGTCTCTATCTCTTAGTTTATCTTCAATTGGTGCAACTCCAATTTTCTAGCGAATATACTCATTTCTTATTCTATCCTTTTATATATACCCACACATCCACTTTAGTATCCTCATTTTTAAAACAATTATTTTATTTGAATGTTTCTTCTTTATAGGCCAACATTCAGTTATCACAAAAAGAATATCTATGAAAAATACACACCAAAGTAACTTTCTTAAATGTATCCAGTCAAAACTTACATAACCGATGTAAAGATAAATGAACGTAAAGCTAAGCTCTGACATAATCCAATTGTAATAAAAAAAAATTTTAGTTAAATTCTCTTGTATTCGAACACAAATAACAATCCCATTAATTATGTCTTTAATAGCTTAAATGTAAGCAGTGCAAATCATTCTTTTTTCTAAAACTCTCCGAAGCATTTTCATTTAGATTTTATTATAAGCCTTAACTATATCATTAAAAATCAAATGCAAATCTTCTTTTTCACCATGAACTTCTCTATTAAATCTCACAACAAACGAATAGCTTCCATAGTATCAACACAACCACTAACCAAAAATCTTGTTGTCAAATGCTTAAACTTGATTATGGGAAGTTTTAAGACAACAAAACAAGAACACAAAAAACTAAAATTGCAAAATAAGTACCTGAAGAAGGTTATGGACTTGCTCAATCTTCAAATCCTAAAAAATCAAATAACACAACCATGAGAACGAGCTATCATGCATATATATATGTATATATCTGTATGCACATGCATGTGCGTTCACGCACATGCATGTGCATGACTGAAATAGGATCAACTGACCAACCTGCTCATGCAGTGCTTCTCTTAAGTGAGACTGCAGGGAAGCTCTTACTGATTCAACTATTTTTAGTTGCTCGACACAATCTCTTAGAATGTTGTGCTGCTCCTTCAACTCCACAGCATCCGATCCGCTGATATTGCCTAATCCGTTAAATAAGGCAAGGAATTGTTTGTAATGAATTACAGCTTAAAAAGAGAATAAGTCACGACAAAAAATATACATACATCCAGTCCAAAATTTAAATAAGCAACACAAATTACAATTTATGACTTTGAAGCAAATAAAATGGGATGAAAACCAGACACAGGACACCAAAAACTTTAATTTATTTTGTACGTGCAGTTTACATATCATCAGAGAATATTTCAACTAAGACAGTTTCATAAGGGAACTGTCGTAATTACTTTTTGACAACATTTCATTTCAGACCTCCACTGAAGAAAACATTGAAACAGTAGCATAATAGCCCATCAAATAGGAATAAATCCAGATAAAAGACAAGCTGTGCAGGATAGGACCAACTCACAAACTGGGTGGTAGAAATTCAGACATAAGAACCAACCAGTCATAAGATCAATGTCAGTTAGCTGAACATGGCAAAACCGAAAGGAAAAATCACTCGAGCCTACTTCTGCCAATGTTTTACCTAAATCAGCAAATGCTAAGTCAGAAGGTCCCAGGGAACTCAAGTTGATTAGCATGTTACACATAAGCCAAAAAAACCATTATGATCTCGTAGCAAGCAGGACACAATTAACTGCATCAAGCGCAAATAGAAAATCACTCAGCAAAAACTGGCAAGGAAAGAACTAACACCATTATTGTAACATTACCTAGAGGAACATAACAACATAAACAAAGCATTACCTAGAGTGATATTATTGTGCATCTCCTTCATTTTCTCAAAGGAGGTAATAGCTGTCCTACATCTTCCAAACAAAGCTTCCTCATCAACAGGACCATGATAGATCTGCTCATAACTAGATATTATCTTTTCCAACGATTCTCCAGTAGGATGTTTCTGCAATAATCAAATGAAGAAAAAATGTATGACAATGTAACAATTCTACAATATACATATTTTAAGTACATTTCTTACCAACTTGTAATTGATACTTCTCCCACTAGAATTTCGAATATCAGAATTTCTTCCCAAAAGCTCTTCCTTTAGAACATGTCCTCTTGAGCCAAAAACCTTCCTATCCTCCCATATGTCGACCTGAAAGACAGTAAAGGTTAAGCGAAACGAAATTCTGACACTTAGACTTGTGGAATCTTTAATATCTTTTAATTTAATTTTCATAAATTTATGCCAGCTAAGGAATTTAGCGATTGATTTTTCTTTCTTCCATTTATTTAGATCTTGAAGATTTCATAATCAAGAGATGCTGGTCTGGAAGTTTTCCTCTAAACTTAGGACTCACTTGAAACTTGCACATAATTTACTTGATTAGAAATAGACTAAATTTTCTTAGAGCTCAAAGTCAACTCGATCGAAATGATACCAATTCAACTTACAATTGACTTAATATACAATAGGTATTCATATTTTTCCATTGTATATTTAACATAATTTACATACATAAATAGGTCAAGATGACTTATATAAAGAGATTAATCTATACACAGAGTAAATAAAAATGAATTGGTAGTATTATGTATCTTAACATGATCAATAAATATAACGCATAATTCAATAAATGAGGACAACCGAAGACTAGATTAAACTTGAAAATTGATTCAAAATTAGGTAATTTTAGTCAAATCAAACTAAACAAGAATTGACGCTAACTCGCTAGCCCTAAGAATGGTTTGACTAGTTGAATTGACAACAGTAGGACTTAATTTCCATAACAATATACTTCATAATTTCAACTCTATGAAGTATTTTGTCAGGATTAGTATTAGCAAAGTGGAAAATACAGAAGCTTTTAAGGAAGGACATTATTAATTTGAGTTTATACTACAAAGACATCTCATCACTGTTGGAAGCAAACTGCAACTTTACCCCTGAACAGTCTACTGGGTAAACTTATATTTTCAATGGTTGATGTACCTCTCAATTCACCAGTTCATGTAGGTTAAAAATTCATCCAGTATCTCCATAAAAAAAATCATCCAATAAATAACAAAATTTGAAGTGGAAAGAGTCTAGCATTGTC
This sequence comes from Apostasia shenzhenica, assembly GCA_002786265.1. Lineage (NCBI taxonomy): Eukaryota > Viridiplantae > Streptophyta > Magnoliopsida > Asparagales > Orchidaceae > Apostasia > Apostasia shenzhenica. Next base: position 4,936,127 of record KZ451980.1, read on the forward strand.
TGACTTGATACTCTCAACTTAAAAAACCATAACTGATTGGGTAGGTAACCTTTCTCCCACTCCAGATTTGGATATATCACTCAAAATATAACAATATCAATTCTTCAAAAAGAAAACAATATCAATGAACATATCCAAAAATGATATCCACTCACAAATCGACGCCAACAGAAGGATAAAGAATGATTTCGTAGTCAAGTGAGAAGTTGACATGGAGTATCTACAATCACATTCTAAGCTAACAATTACTGAATGTAGGGGAAAACAAATCAATTCCAAAATATACAAAAGGAATAGAGAAGTAACGAATAAACACATGAAAGAGATGAGATGATTAGTTTACTAGTAGAGAAATCCAAAGGCACAATACAATGTTGGGAAACAAAATTCGTGTTGAATTTAGATCTCTTTATAGGAGACTCAAAAATTTTAGGCAAGGTTTGATTGACTTCAAAAATAAAAAAACGCAGGCTGTGACATAGATACAACAACGGACAGTGCATCCAACATAACTCCTATTGCTCTCTTTCAAAGTGTGTCAGCTCCCAATCGCTTATCTATCTTTGTTTCTCCCTTTATAAGGAAACCTTTCCTCCTACCTTGCCCTCCAACTTGTTTTCTTTCACAATATTTTTCCAAGGGAGGGAGGAAGAGGGAGAGAGAGAGAGACAGAAACAGAGACAGTTGTCGTGCATCCTCCCTCCCGATACTTAGGCTATCGAACTCTGTCGTACCCTCTTGTAATTGTTTGGGCTGGTTTAATACAATTTGGAACTGGAAATCTTCAAAGCGAACCCACCAACAGCCCTATTTGACAGCATATACAGAGCTACAGTTAAATTGGAATTATAACTCTATATAGGTTCAATAAGAAATAAATCCCTCATTTTGCTATAAGAAAATAATAATCACAGAGTTTTTACAAGAATACTGGCGCAAAATGAATTTCCCTAGGAAACTGTTAATTGTCAATTCTTTTATGAAGGTTATGCTGATTCATTAACATAAAAGTTGTGCATGTACTTTTGGCATTTATAAGTGAAAATGAAAAATAATGTTATAGTTAGCATAGAATATATACCAATCTCAAGGCAGCTTTTCTGCCAGCATCATCACCCTTCTCAATCACATCATTAAGTGCATCAGGAAGAACCTTCCAAAATTCAGCAACAAATTCTGCACCTTTCCTCCTGCTATTTTGCAAGATATCATTGGCAAGATAAAGAAAAGACAGTCGTTGATCACGTGGTGAGTGGTGATATTGTCGGTCCCATGTTTCCACAACTTGTCTTGCTTTCTTTCTGTGGAAGATACACCAATGTGATAAAGCTTTTCAGCGAATTAAGGCTTTTCCACATTGAACTATGACAAATCCAAAGGAATACCATGGATGATTTTAAACAAGAATGGCCACATCCTGGACCGAAACTTCTCAAAATAATAACACGCTAATTAGACAGTTTCAGAAATTAGACATCATAACAGAAATAAAAGTGAGCTTTGCTTACTCTCATAGATAGCTTCCAGAACATGCTAAGACACATGTAAAAATAAACATTCGAAGAAGTATGTGAGGAATTTACCTGCAAAAGTTTCAATTTCTATGACTCTCTTATCAATGATAAATTATGTGTCATGTCCCGGGAGTGGGCAGATTTGAACAGTTCTTGTCAATCAATTATCTCAAAGATTTTACTATAAAAAAAATTATTGCAAAGATAATATCAAGTTTCGAAGATACAGACGATAGCTTAAATTATGTCATCTCCCGAAAGTGGACAGATTTGAACAGTTCTTGTCATTGAATTATCTCCAAGATAATATCATGTTTCCAAGAAACATATGCCTGTATAATTATAAATAATCCAAGGATGAATTATGTACATACCACATAAAAAACCATCAAAAGGTCAATGGAAGGTAGCACTGAACATAAAGTATAAATGCTTAGATTGAAAAGCACAAGAGCCCTTAATCCAAAAATACTCACCCTTTTTTTTTAAGAATACTCACCCTTTTTTTATTATTATACGTAACTTTCATACAAAATCAAGCTATTTGGTATTAATACTTGGCTCCAAAGGGCAAAGGATACACATACACTTTTTAGGTCAAGATGGAAAATAACAGTCCAAAAGGCCATATTCCAAATACGTTATCACAGTACTGACTTGGAAAAGGGTCTAATGTATGTTCATTCAAGCCCCAGACATGAATTTACCTTTTTGTTTTTTGAAATTCACACAAATGAATTTTTGTATTAGAGGAAAACTCCAGAATAAACTACACATGGCCCAAACTGATTGAATAAATATTGTAGGATACTCTCTATGCTTTGCTGGGAACTGTTAAGTTTTGATAACTTATCCACCAAAATCTGAGGATTAAACGTCCCACTTCCATTCATCTTCTTTGTCACAAAGATCCCTATATTAACACAAAAAAGAATCAAATCAAAACTCAAGTCTTAGTATGGTAGCAGTGTAAAATGTAAAAAAAAAATTGGAAAAATGTTACTTTGGAAAAGTTTATCAACAAAACAATAATAACTAAGCTTTTATCCAACTAAGTGGGACCGGATACATGAATCTTTTGTTTTCATTATACTCTATCAAATAACAACTCATTTATCTCCAAATATGTAAGATTATTATTTACAGTTTCTTGTCATTTCTTTTTGGTCTTCCATTTTTCTTTTTACATGAGCAAAGATTCAATAACTCAACTTTCTCTACTGGAGTTTCTATTGGCTTATGATTTATATATCTAAATATCTACATTGATTCTTCATTCTCAATTGAGGCTACTCCAACCTTCTCACAAATATATTTATTTCTCATGACATCCTTTTTTTATACTCAATCATCCTTTGGAAAAGTTATAATAATAATAATAATAATAATTTACAAAATTTATAATTGAAAATGTACAGCAGCACAGACTAACCTCTAAAGCAAAAAAAAGCTATAGAGGGTGGTGAAGATCTAAAATGACCAAGAAGGCTATTTGCCACGCCTCGAAAATAGCAAACATAATTCCCCACTTCGACTGCATCTCCTTCAGCGGAAGAGATGAGGAAGAATGAACTTAGGTCTCTTTCTTCTTGTCCTAAAATCAAACAATCGATAAGGATTTCTCTAATGGTAGTAACGAAGTAAAATTGCAATCGCTTCAATCTCTTTGCCTGCTAGGAATTAGCAAGCAAAAGAAGGTGAAAGAACTTTTGCAAGGACATTTGCGGGATGAAGTATTTTATGTTATACATGCTCATATATTAAGTATTTACTACATAATATATCAAAATTTTAAAATAATTTATATATTTACTAAAACAATTAGTCAAAGATAGTAAAAAATTATGAATATTACTCATCAAGTAAAATAATGTGTTAAATATAATAGTATATTCTCTTAAATATTCTAAGCTTCAAAGATCTCATCTTTGAAAAAGAAAACATCTTTCAAAAAAAGATCCTGTGAACCTCTCTAAGTCTCTACATATGAGAATTTAATATCTAACATTTCATCAACCGCTACGAGTTTTATCTCCAACATCCATCCACAACTTGGAGTTTTTTTTTTTTTTGAAGATAAGTCGTAGCCCACATGACTCAGTTCAAAAGAGCAAAACTAAGTACATCCTATCTCCAGATTCACAGAAAGGATCAAACAAAAGTCGTGCGAAAGTGAAATTCCCCTCTCAAAGTACATACCATATAAGATTTTCAAACCTTTAGTATCCTATACATTGTCAAAAGAAGGCAACAAGGTTATACGTGAATGGATCAAGCACTTAAAATTTTTGAACAAAAATGCATCTAATAATGCACGATGTGTTGGGTCGAAAGATTATCGTTTGAATGGCATGAAGAGCTACGAGTACGATGTATTCATTGAGCGATTTTTGAATGTGATATGAGAAATCTTGACAAAAAACGCATCATCAAAACTTTATGTAAATTAAAAAAAAAAATCCACTAGTTTTTTTTCATTGTACGAAACACTTACCAATTTACTTAGCATCTGAAGCTATAGTTGGAGGTCCAATATAGTATCGTTGAATGTACTTTTTTGAGAGGCTACTTTAACCCTAAATTACATTACAATGGAAGTATACGACTTATTTTTCATCTAACATTATTTCAACTATCACACAAATATATGTACTATACAGAAAAAAAGCATGAAACAAAGCATGTGTTAGATCATCAAAAATCTTTTATTGCTCTTTGATAGATTGCTTTGACATTTTGCATAACAATATGTATTAATTAGTGTACAAAAAGCCATATATTTCTTGTCACCATGCACCATTTAAAACTTGTCATATCTAGAAAAGATATTCATGAACGAGAACATGTCATGGTTGATGTGTTATCAATCATGAGTGTTGTTATATGGAGTGGGAAGTCATCCCTTGGGCAAGCTGTACTCAGATCCCGAAGCCAATGTAAATGCAAATTGTTATATTCTTCTTTTTGATAGAAACGATAATCACAATCCAATCCACATTTTTTCTTCGTGTATGGAACCTTGTTCAACCATCCTCTTGGATTCTACCATGACTCCTTACACAATTTCAAACCCCATTCTTCTAGGAGGTTGTTTAATGGATATTACATCAAGGTTTACTGTTGACTGATATATAGCTACTTCATGGGATAAGCTTAGCAGTTTCGTATAGGTCCAAAAAATTGAACTCTAAATTCTTGGAGGACTACAACTTTTGTTAAGAATGTTACTCATACAATAAATTGCATATAAATATCGATCTAGGATAGTAACTTGTCCACCATCTTTAAGCTATTCAGAAGTAAAAGGTAGCTCTTGTTCTTCTATAATGTCTTTCTTGCTTTTGTTGATAGCATAATCATTATATTCAAGACCATCTAGGTCTTTGAAGTAATTTTAGCCAGGTCCTCTGGTTATGCCATTAGCACTTTTTTGTTGACTCCAAATTTCTCTATTATGCGAGTTTTCCCATTGTTTGCTTGTGAAAAAGCTGCTTTTTTAATAATTCATGAAGATGATTTAGGAGCCCAAAGATCGAGGGTACTACCCAATCATCATCCGCATCTAAACATTTAAGTGTCTTCATGCTCTGGGACATTATTTCAGTCAAATTTATATAATAACATAGCTCTTTCTGATCTCCCCAGTCGAGCAAACATGGCCATGGTCTTCAACTCCATGAAGAATGATAGTGTCATGGAAGAGAAGTCTTCATGTATTGTTTAAATAATTGTCATTTGAAACAAATTTTCTGTCAACAGATTTGCACGGGTCATGCAATAATGGCTATTGTTTCTACGTCACACTACAATCCTGGATTCCCCCAAACTTGTGATATTTTTTCTAGGTTAAAGTAGGATTTTTCCATCCTCTTCTATGATGCTTCTGAAATTACATTTAGGACTGACATAATTGGGTTAAACCGGTGTTTTATTTTTATCCTTCCTTTCGTTGACCATATTGGGTTCCTCCACGATAATATTTGGCAACATCAAAAAATTGTTTTTTCACAAATGGTGAAATGATGGCGTGGGATCATGAAAGTGATTCACATGACCAAAAGAGGATTTGTGCCTAATAAGTGCATATCAATATGCAGAGAAGGGACTTAAACAAACTAAATTGACCTAGAATGCAATAAATAAATTGCCCTAACTATAGAAATAGATTATACTATGCAATGTGAGGAGATTAAACTAAACTAGTCTAAATTATATCAATTTGTATTCACATAGAGTTTCATGAAATTTTGGTAGAAAATTAAAGATGCCTAATTTAACTCAGATACTCGAGCAATCAAGAACACAAATCTATCAAGATCCAAGGGAGAAAACTATCATGCAATAGAAACTTGAACACATAAACAAATGGAATGATGCTATGGACTAAGGAACCAACATCAATTACTGGATGTTAGCAAAGTAAGATTAGAAACTCAACAATATAACAATATTATTCAGATCCAGGTCAGTTAATGTAGAAAGCAGAGAGGTCTTATTTCAATTAAGATCAACTTCCCATTGCAAGAAAAGAGACAAGTTAGCTCAATGTAGAAAGCAGAGAGGCTTTATTTCAATTAAAATCAACTCCTCATTGCAAGAAAAGAGACAAGTTAGCTTGACAATGCAGTGAACAAGAAGGAAAGTTCAGGAAAGTAGGAAAATAACCATGAAGGAAAGAGTTCAAAATCCAAGAAATAATAATATTTCATCCATAAGTAATTTCTGTGCACAGCAATCAAACTACCAACAATGAACTGCAGGTTTGTTATGCTCTAGTGGAATTTCTTCAGTAAGGTGGAATTTCAGAATAACGAGCACATTTCAATCAAGTTCAACAGCAAGATGAAACTAGAGACAATTTCTATAGTCAACCAGAAAATCAGGAAATAACTAGGAAAGAAATCCTAAACCTAATATAACCTCAAGCATCCAAATGATGGGAGCTGCCGGCCCTCTGCCGTTCCCGTCCGGTCCGTAGCCTCCTGCTTCAGCTCCGATCAATAGAGGAATTTCTCCTCAACTCTCTCTGCAAAACTCAGTCATCAAAATCACCATCTTATCATCATACCTTTAAGGAAATATATACAAGAAGCGAAGCACAGGTCGGGCGGTACCTCCACGGCGTGTTGAGGGGCCGGTCCTGCGCGCGCGTAATGGCGACGCAGGCCCAGGGGGAGGGGGGGGTGGGCAAGGGTGTGTGGCGGCGGCGGCGGCGGCGAGATCCGCGGAGGTAGCGCTTGTGCGCGAGGATCGTGTGAACCCAGGCGTATCTTAAGGGTTCGGAATTCGGATAGACAGAGAGGACAGCCGGCTCGGAAGACACAGTAGCCAGCCCGATCTTTTTAGGGCAAACATGATGGTGAAATTGCAAACTACTCCCCTGGTTCTGGTTGTTTCATAACTCAACGCACAACAAACCCAAAGTAAACCCACTTGAAACTAATACAACCCCAATTTAATTTCATTGAGCCCAATTGAAAACAATGGAGACAAACTACCCAATTTGACTCAAACTATTTACAAGACTAGAGAGGGCATTTTCATTAATATAAAAAATCTGATTGACTAAAATAAGATAAAGTACAACAAATAAAAAATATAGCTATATATAATATGTAGAAAATAATATAATTTAAATTTGAAACTATGAACTCTCGTTGCCAAAAAGAATGAGGAGTGGAGCAATATGTAATCAAGGGTTACAAGTACTATTAAAAGCGTAAAATTTTAGCACATTGTATCCTGGAATATATTTAACATTTTTATAATCAATAAATTACCTTTTTCTTACTCTAATATGATTTTTCAACATTCATTTCAAATAAATTTTTACTTAGATTTAAGGTTATATAGTTTTTATCAATATCTAATATATTATCTTATTTTTCTCACATAAATTTCTTATATTTCTCTCCTAAACATTTCATAGAGTTCATATACTTGTACAGAATGAGATATTTTATTTCTGCTTCATTTCGAGTTATTTTTTTATCATAGAATTTTCACTACTTGATTTGGATTCTTCCTTGATATACTTTTATACTTAGTTTTTACTCTTTGTTTTTCATTATCACTTTTACGTAAGATCAATATTCTAACTCGAAAAAGAGACTATAAAAGGAAAAACATCGAGTTTGTAGTAAAGCTTGGGCTAGCTTTTCGCATGCTTGGTAAATTGTAATGTAAAATTAAATAAAACTTGTAAATCATTTAGACATTTCTTTATTCTTGATTATTTTTTTTACTCCCAACATGGAGAGAATTATCACCTAAGCCCATTTAAGGGTTACAAAGGCTGATGCTAAACTCGAGAAAAATATAAGTAGTCATTCGAGTCTTTATCTCCGAAAGAAAGTTCGTTGGGTTTAAGCTTTGAGCTTGGCGTAAAAAAGTTTAAGCTTTCTTCTTAAATAAAACCTTGAGCAAAAAACTAGGAAAGTAAACTATATCTATTAAAAAACTAAACCACCATACATCATTATGTCTTTTCTTCTTCTTTTGATTTTTATCACATTTCAACTACGTGTTTTGCTCAAAAATTTTGTACTCACGACATACTCATTTTACCACTTGCAGACACAATATTTATATTTTGAGTTAAATATAAAGAATAATCAAAAGACATTAATTTTCTTGAATTTTCACAAGTCATCAGATGAATCTATTATCAAATGATTTTTAATTTTACTGGGCCCTGTTTGGCGCAAGGATCAAAACAGGACCAAAATAGTACTAGTTTAAAAATAATAATAATAATAATAATAATAATAAATAAATTATTTTAATTATTCTACACAAATTTTAACATAAAAAATAATATTTTACTTCAGATACTCAATAATTTTTAATAAAAATATAAACTTTATTTCACATCTTAGATCAAAATACTCGATTTAAATATTTTAGTCTAGAATGTGAAATAAAGTTAATATTTTTATTTTAAATTGTTGAGTATGTAAAGTAAAATAATATTTTTTATATTTTAAATTTGTGTAGAATGATTTAAAAAATTTATTTTTTATTATTATTGTTGTTTTTTAAATTAGTATCATTTTGGTCCTATTTTGGTCATGTTTTGGTCCTCACGCCAAACAGTGATACCTCTTTTGGGAAATTATGGTGCTTCGTTTTAGCTAAAAAAATATTATTTTTGACTGATTTATTCTTGATTATAATTGATAATTTCAAGATAGATCTTTAACTCTTATCACCCGAAGGACTTTAGCAATGAGCTGGACAAAAAAAAAGTTTTTTTTTTTTTTATTGTTATGCAAAAAGGTTGAAAAATTTACATCTTTTTAGCATCAATTTTTTCTATCGTTTCTTCTTTCTCTCGAAGGCATCTTCTTCTACTGTCTCTCCTGGTTCTCCCGGTGCAGACTGCCAGCAGAACGGGCGGTCATCCGCCTTCCCCCCTCCTACATCAGGACACCGGTTTTCCTCTGTCTCCGTCACTGTATCGACTCTTTCTCTCGCCGCTCTCCGTCATTCTGTCCACCGCCCACTGACCTTCCGACGTCGATCACTGTTTTCCGGTCTCTGCTTCGCCGAAGTGAAGTCGATCCAGCGTTATCCGGAACAAGGCTTCTTCGTCTCTCCGGTCTGCCGAGGTAATCTCTTCACCTTTTTCTCTTTCCCCTGATTCTTCTTCTGGATCAGTGGCATGGTATGTTTAGGGTTTAGATTTGTTTCAATGAAATAGTCGGTGCATGAAATTTTTCAAATTTTGTTGAAAATTCCAAAACTAGTATGGTGAGTTTATCTTCATTTAGGATCATAGATTTTTAATGAACATCTATTAAAAATATAAACATCCTTATTGACTTTGAGTATTAAAGCCTCAGTTATGATATTCAAACTTAATTTAATTACATTATTTATACATTTACAAAGGCCATTATAACACTTAAACGTCTTCAAGCCTCGTTTGGTTTGGGCCTAAAATAACTATTCCAAAATTACTTTCGTTAACATTTTATATTTATTTTAGATCATATGCAAATTTAAATATTCACATTCAACACAAATTTCAACCTTAAAATTAATTTTATTTCACATTCTACTAGTACGTTAATAAAAAAATCAGCTTGATGTAATATACAATATTATCCTCAATAATAAAATAATTTTATTTCATATCATATCGCATCCTCAACTTCTCTGAATATCATTCTAGGCCCAGTTCTTTGCTTTTAATAATTTTCTCTCTTTATTTCAAGAAAGCTTAAAACATTCCAAAATATACTCTAATCAAACGAGATTTCATTGATTTTCATAAACATTTTGGCTATTAATGTTTGTAAATTTTGTTAATTCAAAAAGATTAATATACTGAAACTACTGATTCAATATACGTGCTCATCAGTGTCTGTAATAAATGCTGCATTCTACATGTGATGATATCAGTGGAGTCTCTGTCAATTTGTAATGGCAATCTGAATTGACTTCTGTATGTTGTGGAATGATTTATAAGCTCTGCATAGATTATGGTCAAGGCAAACTTTTACAGATATCTTGTTTGTAGGTGTTGCAGTTGTACCTTGTCTGCAAATCAATGTTATTCTTTCTTATTGAAATATATTGCTATGGAGGAAATAATTCCGATTTTAAGGTGAACCTCATAAATCTATATCATTTGTTTGTGTGTGTCATTCGTGTTTTGCAGTTTCCTTGAATTCCACATCTCCATGTTTTCTGCTTGGCTATTCTGTTTTTCTCCTCCACACTGCCCCTATCTCCACCAAATCAAATCAACTGAAATTAAGCAAACTAAAACTATTAAGATAGAAAAGAAATCATTACCAGGAAGCAAAAAACTATATTAGCTTAAGCCAAAATGGACATGATTTTACAGCGTAGCACCATCTCTGGTGCTTTCTTGTGGGAAATCAACATATATACATACATATATATGCTCGTTTAGGAACATATATTTACATGTATAAATATGGATATATATATATATATATATATTTAATTAGCTAGTATTAAGGACAAGCAACAATTCATTAAACAGGGCTCACTTTGTCATTATTCTCCGCCCTCTCACAAGGATCGATCTTTTGATCTTTGTATCTCTCTGGTTTATTAATAGTCTCTAGATTTTTGTTCACGCAGCACGCAGTCGATTTCCTCTTATATATCATACAAAATTATCTAGGCCACTCCAAATGTGAAGCCTAAAACATTTGGAATCTGTAGACAAGAAGTAGGTCTTATTTAGTTGTCTATGCTTTACATTTATGTATACTGATCATGTTTGTAATTAGGAAACTACATATTGCCTGGTGGAGTTTAAATACACAAACCATGACATAAATATCTTTGATAAGCAACCGGTAGAGGAACATTGTGGTGGCCGAGGCAGTTGGAAATAATGATAGGTAGAATTGCATGAATTCAACACTCTTTTTTTTATTATTTGATGCTGCAAAACAGAAGTAATGGAAAGAGTTTAATACTTAAGTTACCTTTATGCCATAGGTAATTCAGTTGATAAAATATATGATAGAACTGTATGAACTCAACGCTCTTTCTCATCATAATACTTGAAGGAGCAACAAAGATGTGGACGACAAAGGCCACACAGATCCAACCAAGAATTTCTACATGTTTTGCACCTCTTGCAACGAAAAGAGTTTCTAGAATGATCATAGAGAACACTCCCACAATCAAGAGCAAAATTATTTTCACACTGTATGTCTGTTAAAAGAATTATTCCATTATGATAAAAACTAGGATTTAAATTGTTCTTGTATCATAACTCATAAGCTTAAGTGTCTAAGTTAGTTTGTTCAATAGATCTTAATAATGTTTGTCGGTTAGAGGGATGTTGAAAATTTAAATCATTCTCATGCCATTTTCTACACAATCTTTTATAGGTCAAATGCTTATTATAGATTGTAACAAGGAAGAAAAGAGAAGAAAAAGAATATGGATACATTCTCTATCCTTCTCATGATCATAGATGAGGAAGATGGTAATGTACATTGACTCTATGATAACACCAATGGAGTTAATGATAAAGAGGTATCTCATTTGTCTTGATGAATGCTTGGTAGAGTCACAGCATGGCACTGAAGTGAGCCACAGTGTATGGCACACACTGAAATTCTTTTGTAGATTTTTTCTTGTATATTCGATAAAATGTCGAGCTGCAGAATTGAAGTTTACAATAACTATATAACATAGTAATCACCAAGACCTTTGAAATAACAACAGTGATTCATCTCTTACCGAGTGAAGTTCTTGCACATGAAAATCTCAAACGTCTTATGCCACTGCTTTAGAGCATGCTTGCATACAAGCCCTTTTTCAATCTGTACATCGCATTTTCCTTTACAATTACAAAAAATCGTTCAATTTTCTTCAAACCACTATAGAGAAATGCAATCTTCTGATCTAATTCCTCTAGGTACAAGTCTTTAATTGCAATAAAAGCACAACGTAGCTCTAATGATAGCTAATTTGATAATAGATGAGAATATTTTGATATAATTAATAATTATTTTTATTAAAACCTTTTATCACTAATTGTGCCTTGTGCCTCTTACTATCATTAGTGTTTTGTTTGATCCTATATACCCACTTATTTTATAGAGCTTTTTTCCCATCTTGTATTGGGGATCACTCCCAACTTTTTTCAATAAAAAAATATAAACTCCCAACTTTTATTCTTTATAAGAGAATTGAATTCATTTTACATAACCAACTACTACTAGATAAAATCTTTTATATGTTTTATTTCACTATAACATTCTGGCTCGTCAGAATCAGTCATCAACAAATAATGTAAAATGGAGAATATTTTTTAGTAAACTTAAAATCTTACTTGATCTCCTTATAGTGGGCATCAAATGAATCTCTACTGTTTCAAATCCATCATCAATTCATCATAATTAACAATAGTAGGCTCAAGTACCTTTCCTTAGAATCATCCTCTAGCTCAATCTCATTTGCTTCGTTTAATGTACTATTTGATTCTAGTTTAAATTTCTTTTTAATAGGAGATTCTAGTTTAGACTTATACATAGTGCTCTCATCAATTGACGTAATTGTTAATGATAAAATTGCCTACTTGATTCATCTTAGAAGGTGGATCCAGAATAATTATCCTCGTAGATAATGAAGTGCTAATGAAATAGCACTTTGTGCCTTAACATCTAACTTGTCTCTTCTCTATTTCACATGAACAAATAAAAGACAATCAAATACACTCAAGTGAGTAAGTGTTTACATTCTTTCACACATGCAACTCTTTTAGTATCTCAAAATTTAATGAAACTGAGGGTTCTTTATTATGTATACATGTTGTCCTAATCACTTCTGTGTAAGAGAATTTGGATTATCCTATGTGGAGTCTTATACTACAAGCATGCTGATTCAAAGTTTTATTTATTCTCACTAAGATTCTATTCTGTTGTTGTTTATTCGATATTATTTTGAACATCTTGATATCATTTTGATCATTTATATTTGTTTTAGTCCAAAACTACACCTGACATTATACAACTTTCAAAGAGAACCATTCAATACATGATATGCACATCATGTTTCCCAGCAATGTCTGAAGGCTCATCATTCGCAAGATAAATTCTTTTGAACTTTCCAGCATTAAAATTTTGTAAGAATTTTGTACATGTGGTATAGTAAAATGATGCACCATATCTAATATTTAAAACTATCGAATTGTCCGTGCTTAACTCCAAAGCATCCTATTGCTTTTTAATGGTTGCATTCAAAGACTTATTAGCATTCTAGCTCTGGCTTCACTATTTTGGAAATTTACAACCTCTTCTTTAGATGACTTTTTAATTAATTTATTTGAACTTGGATTGTGTCCATGGTCTCTCCAGAAACTTTTGCCTATGCCCTCATCTATGTAGGACAATGCCTAATAAATCAATTGATTCCCCCACGCATGTCCTTCATGATAATCAAATTAAAGATCTCCTAAAACTTTATTTTCTTCTCGTCATATGAACTGCTCACCATTGTGAATATTGCGCTCCAACTCTTTGGTAAAGAAATCACCTCATCATCATATGGGTTGTGATGACATTGAACTCATTGATGTTGTGACGCTCATAGTTGAAGAGGGTGAAGAGTAATCATTAGGTGATGTCCTAAGGCTCTGTTTGGCAATGGCAAAAAAAGTATGGCTAAAATTACCCATCACCAAAATCTTAAATCTTAAAAAAATTATTTTATATTTCATCTCACACAAATTCCTCACATCCAACATAATTCTCAATAAATTAATCAACTTTATTTCACATCATACACAATTTTTAATATAACCAACTTACTTTATTTCACATCATACACATTTTTCAAAAATGATTAAAAATTTCAACTACATCTTCTTTTTTTTCTTATTACCAAACAGAGTCTAAAAGAAGAGAATTATTGGAGTAAAATGCGGCTCCTAGGAGACTTCTGGGCCGATAAATAGCAGTGAGAAGTGCACAGAAATGAATCGTTCCATATTAAAAAAAGAATGAAGATCCTGAGCTATATAAATATATAATGTGATCTCAAATAGTAAAAGTTTTTTTAGGAAAAAATCGTGAGGTTGATGGGAAACTCCGTAGTTAAGTGTGCTTGGGTTACAATAGTAATGAGATAGGTGATCTTCTCAGAAAGCTACTCAACTATGTAGTTTCTCAAAAGCGAAAATAGACAATACCTTTAAATTTGAATTATGTTATGTTACAATATGACATCAAAGCCAACCTCCTATAGTATAGTGTGGTTTGAGGACGAGTCAGGCGTAAGCTGTTGGCCAGTGATGCCCATGGTCGAAGAGGGTGTGGAGTGATCGTCGGGTAATGTCCCTAGAGAAGGGAATCATTGGAGTAAAGTGTCACTCCTGTTAGGCTTTTAGGTCGATAAATAGTGGTGAGAGAGGTATAGGAATGAATTATTTCACATCGAAAAGAAAGAGAAGATCTTAAGCTATATAAGTATATATCGTGATTCCAAATGGTAGAGGCGTTTTTTAGAGCAAAATTGTGAGGCTAATAATGAGAAACTTCATATTTAAGCGTGCTTGAGTTAGAGTAGTATTGGGATGGGTGACCTTCTCGGGAAGGTGTTTAATCATGCAATTTCTCAGAAATTAAAATGGACAATATTTTAATATTCGAATTATGAGATGTTACATATAACATCACGTGATCTCAATGTAGAGGTATTGTCCGCTTTGACTTTAGGAAAACTGCGTGCTTGAGTACTTCCCAGGAGGTCACCCATCCCAGTGTTACTCAAGCCCAAGCACGCTCAATTATGGAGTTTTTCATCATTAGCCTTACAGTTTTGCCCCAAAAAGTACTTCTGCCATTTGAGATCGCGTTATCTACTTATACAGCTCATGATCTCCCTCCCTTTTCGATGTGGGTCGGAATCGTGTGCCCCTCTTACCATTCATTATTCGGCCTAGAAGTCTTCCAGGAGCTGTATTTTGCCTCAGTGATTTCTTTCTCTTTAGGATATCACCTGGCGATCACTCCTCGCCCTCTTCGGCCACGGGCATCACAGGTCCACCAGCTTCCGCCTGGTTCGTCCTCGAACCATATCATATTGTAGGAGATCGGCTGTGATACTATATTGTAATATCCCATGATCTCGATGTAGATGTATTGTCCGCTTTGACTTTAGGAAAACTGCATGCTTGAGTACTTCCTAGGAGGTCACTCATCACAGTGCTATTTTAGCCCAAATACGCTCAACTATAGAGTTTTCCATCATTAGCCTTATGGTTTTGCCCCAAAAGGCGCATCTACCATTTGAGATCATATTATCTACTTATACAATTCACGATCTCTTTCCCTTTTCGATGTGGGTCGATTCATTCTTGTGCCCCTCTTACCACTCATTATTCTGTTTAGAAGCCTGCCAGAAGCCGCACTTTGTCTCAGTGATTTTTTTCTCCTAGGACAGTACCCGGCAATCACTCCCCGCCATCTTCGGCCACGGGCGTCACATTACAAATATAATCTATAATAGAGCATCTTTTATTCATGTTGTGGTTGAACAAATGATGTATCACAGACATCTTTTTGATACCAAGGTTTTTCATAGATATATAAAACTTTTATCAAATCAGTATTGATCTTCTCATTGATAATATTAAAAATCGAATGATATGAAATATGATTGAAATTGTGAGAAAAACGGGAGAATTAGATATAAATCACAAAAGAGAAGAGAAAAAAAGAGAGCATAGGATTTACATGAAATATCTCAATTAGCGAAAAAATCAAGAGATCATACCCTCGCCCTTTCTGTCTTTAGAATAGTATTCAATATCAAATATAAATTAAGGCCAGACATACATGATGTTTTTTATAAGGAAAACTCATAACAAACTTTACCCAAGAAAGTAGGCACATATTGTTTCATCGTATCGAATCATTGATTTGGTCAAGGTGAACGGCTTGATTCGTTTCCTAATTGAACAATTTGATCACCAAGAACAGGTGATTTGAGGGGGAACCCTACAACTAAATATTTTTTTCTCTCAATTTATCTATTGCATGTGAATGATTTGTTACATGCTGAAATAAATTTCAAAAACATATCAAAAATATAAGTTTATATTCAATGCATTTTATATTTGTTAAATAAATAGAAATTAAAAAAAAAGTTGTTAGTCTTATGTTGGAGCGAAGAAGACCACTATTAGCCTTATTTGGCTGCCTCCTATTTTAAAAAAGTAATTTAATAATAATTTAAATTTTAATAATTTTATTTCACATTTAATATAAATTTCAATCTTAATACTTAACTATATTTCACCTAAAATTAATTTTATTTCATATTTTATCTCCTTCTAATATTAAAATAATTTTTTCTCGTTAATTATATAATTTTTTTTTCTTACCTAAAATTAACATTCAACTAAACAAGTTTATTGGGATGGTTTTGCCTGCAATTAAAAATAAGGTAACATTATTAAAAGTAAGGAAAATTCAATGCAGTTGAAATTTTTTTTTTACTTGTCTAATCTCAAATATTAAATATTTATATTTATCCACCAAAAATTACTTTCTCCCATATGTTGTGATGAAAAAAATACTTCTTCTACTACTTAAATAAAATAAAGGGATTAGGATTTCTTTTATTTGATTAAATTAAAGAGGATGTAGTTTATAATTATGTAATTAAAATATAAATTCATAATATAATATATGTAAATATTTAATTTTAGATATTAAATAAGTTAAATACCTTCTATTTCTCCTTTATATAGAAAAGGCACACTTTAATAGTCAGCTTATACCATTCATATCTTTTTAATTTAGTAATTACAAATTAATAAAATTCATCTTTGTCAATTATCATACAAGGAATATCTTCATCATATTTTGTAGTGCAGATCTTTACTAAATGCCCTGTTTGGTGCGAGTATCAAAACAAGATCAAAATAATATACAGTTCAAGAATAATAATAATAATAATTTTAATTATTTTACACAAATTTTAATATAAAAATAATATTTTATTTCACATATTTAATAATTTTTAATAAAAATATAAATTTTATTTCACATCTTAGATCAAAATACTCAATTTAAATATTTTGATCTAGAATGTGAAATAAAGTTGATATTTTTATTTTAAACTATTGAGTATATAAAGTAAAATAATATTTTTATATTTGAATTTGTGTAAAATGATTTAAAATATTTATATATTATTATTATTATTATTTTTTAAATTAGTATCATTTTGATCCTATTTTGGTCCTGTTTTGGTCCTCGCGCCAAACAGGGCTCTATTGTACCTTTTATATTTTTTTTCAGAAACTACTATTATACATATTAATTACCTGGTGATCTATTGATTAGTGTAAATTAAATCTCTAAAATATGACTTAATTACAGTCTAAGTCTTTATTAAAATCTATTTAAAAGTAAGATGAAAATTAGAAAATAAAATTCCAAAAATTCACACCTCTGTAAACATAATTTTTTGATGTAATATTTTATTTTGAAATTTATTAAATATTTGTAATTTTAATGTTGAAATTTATGTTAGCTTTGAATATTATTAATTTGATAATAAATTTTATGTATGATGTAATTTATAAAGTTAATTTTAACTTAAATTAAAGTTACAATGTACATATACATGAAATATAATTTAATAAAGGCATTATAATATGATACATATTAGTTAGAAATTAGAATTAATTTTCTATGATTTATGAATATGTCAATTATGAAGAAAAGTATCTTATATCTTAATTTTATATTCTTATTTGTTCTGTTTTTATTAAAATTAATACATCTGGAGCTTTATCCATTAGGAACCTTTTGACTTATTATTATTATTATTTTTTTTTTGATAAACTTTTTGACTTCTTTTGAACTTGATTTTTATGAGCTTTATCCATTAGGAACCTTTTGACTTATTATTATTATTATTATTATTTTTTGATAAACTTTTTGACTTCTTTTGAACTTGATTTTTATGATGTATGTGCTTGAAGCTAAAAAAATATTAACAAGACCATTTCAACTAGATTCATTAACTTTAATGCGAACGAGATAAAATGATAGTAATGTAAATTGCATCTAGACGTATGGGGTAGAAGGGTTTTCGTACAAAAGCGAATTCTAAATTTTCAATTCACCATATTATAATCTCTTGAGTCGTATTTTATGATGTTTCTATGATCCAAAGAAATAATTTTTCATTAAAACTAATGTGTGTCACGTTTTTTTAGTATGTTTTTCTTCTTTTTTAACTCTCTTCGCCCGACTTTCTCCCTCTTGTTTAAAGAAAATTTCAAAATTTTTAAACATTTATACACAAACAAAGTAAAAAATACGTACAACTAAACTTAGCTATGATACCAACTGGACCCAAGTGAGTGGACTGGATTGGAGTGGACGAAAGTGAGTGATAGGAGGAAGCGAGTGAGGGAAAATTATGAGGATGAATGCTTTCAAATGGATGCCTGACCATAGCCCGGAGGTTATCTTTTTATACACAATAAAACTAGCTAATAATGTAATGCTCTATTATTTGTACAATGCTCCATTATTACTACAGTAGTACAGTGCTTCATTATTGCTATAGTAGTACAGAATAAGAAGATTTCATGCTTTATTACTTACCCACTATTATTTTTATTTTTAACATTTAGAGAGGTTTACGCAATAGTTTGAAATGGGTAAAATTTGATTTTTTTTTTTAAACAATGATAAAGAAATCCAAGATAAAGTTCTAACTCCAAATTAATCAATATTCCATCAGATTCTAATTCTGTATACAAGTATGGAGTTCAGTACAAACAAAATTGAAAAAAAAAACTAAATTATAATTAAAGAATTCAGTATTCAAATACATAAATACCCCTTTTTAATTAAATTATTTTAATAAGAGCCTTTTGACTCATACAAAATTTAAAAAATTTGCAAAAGTTATATATTTTTGTTAATTAATATATTGTAATGAGAGACTCAAAAATTTATGTTACAAATTTAATAAAAGTGAGTTTACTATATAATAAGTGTCATATAATTTTTTTAATTATATATATATATATATATATATGAAAGTGATATAATAAAAAAAATTTAAATTAATAAAAATGTTATAATTAATTAAAAATATTATTATATTATATAAATATTTTGAGTGCAGTTTTACTCCTTTAAGCCTAACATGGCTCCTCCAAGTGACTCAGATGTAATTTAATCAAAGTAAAATTGAAAACCCAGGACCTATATGAAATAAAAAATGATGGGAAATTAAGGATCACCCCTAATAGGCAATCAAAATAAAAGGATCCTAAATGAAAAGTGACTAAAATGCAGATAATTAGATGTAATTTATCCAGTGTAACATTTAATTAATAGTTAATTTATAGTTTGTAACTTTGTATAGTACTGTAATGTCATCAAAGAAAAAAATAATTCTGTGTAGTGTATTAAAAGTGGGTATTATATAATTTATTAAATATCAATATATAATACATAAAATAATAAATTTATTATACTGTGCTGGTGATTATTTCTAAAAAAATTACTATATAAGCTTCTTGGAGTAAAACACATTATTTGTTTTAGGGATAATTACCTATATCCAACATAATTTAATTTTATTTATGCCTTACCCATCTATTCTTAGATAATTATGCTATGCACACTCAAAATATTATACAATCTTACATACACACATTTTAACTTATTTCTATTATAATAAGTAATCATAATTTTTCAATAACCTAACTATAATTAAATTACAAAAAATCTGAGCCGTTCATCATATTATTTTAAGAATATTTAAATATATTTTGAAAAAACTTAATATTTAGGTGGCGGCAAAGGAAGAAGACATCCGCGACGTGAATTGATTTTAGGATAAATCAAAGCTTTAGTGTGGTATTGAGGAAGAGAAAAATATATACCATTAAAAGTAAAAAATATAATTTTAATGATTTACTAACAGAATATTTTTTTTCAAATAGATTTTGATTAAGTTTTAACTCAAATGTGTGTATGTAAGATTTTGTAATGTTTTGAGTGTGCATAGTATAATTAATTAAGAATAGATAGGTAAGACATAAATAAAATTAAATTGTGTAGCATGTAGTTAATTTTTTTTAATGTAGAATAAAAGACATTTTGGCCATATTTATATAAAAAAAATATAATGTTTTTGTAGTAATGACTCTGGAAAAATATTTAAGCATTTTTTTTGAATAAAATATTTAAGCATTTTTATAATACCATATCCATTAATTTATTGATTGACTAGCAGCCATAGAATGCTGATTAAATAATTTTCTTAGGGAATAAATTCAACTGCTTTTTAAATATAGAGATAAAATATATAAATTAATTTGAGGGATCCTACTGAAGCCCAAATTTTGCTGATTTAAATAAATTCATTGAAAGCACACTTAATTAAAGATTGAATGAGTTATGCCCACCATATTTTTTTTTATATTAGATGGAACATATAAAACTAATTATAAGCTTAGTTGATTATAAGCTTAGTTGATGGAGTCATGCAAAATAATAATAATAATAATAATAATAATTTTATGGTTAATTACTAAATGATCTCTATACTCAACTTGTAATGATGCTTTGGTTTATAACTTAAAGTTTTCTTATAAATCCCTGTAGTTTACTAATATTATAAATGAGGTCCCTCCATAATTATCACTAAGGCTTTTTGTTTGTAAGGTTTAATTTAATAAGGTTAAAATTAAAATTAGATAGAGATATTTTTTTATTGAAAGTTATAAATGATGTGAAATAACGTTAATTATTATGTTGAGATATGTGAGAGATGTGATATAAAGCTAGTTATTATGTTGGGATATATAAGAGATGTGATATAAGTTAGTAATATGTGTAGGATATGAAATAAAATTAATTTTTAATATTAAATTTTATGTGTGATGTTATGCCTGTTTAAAATTAAATTAGGTTAGTTTTTAACTGTCAAACAAACAGGGCCTTAGATTTCTGATTTTACCTTTAATAGTTTTTCAAGTTCTCAAGAATATATCATTATTCTATATTTTCTCTCTCTTACGTCACTTTTCAGCCTCCTCTGTTGCTGCTGCTTTCGAGCCTCCTCCGCCATCGCCGTCCTCCACTTGACCCTGCGAGAGCAAGAGAGAGAGAGAGAGAGAGAGGAGGACCGGAGCACAGACAAAAGAGAGGGCGGAGAGGAAAAGTAAAAGTGAAAATTTAAAAATAAAATATTTCTTATATGCTAAGGAAGATAGTGAGTTTAAATTTTTTATATAATAATTATATTTCAGAGATTTTTATTGTTACGTAAGTTTTTAAAATAAAAACTAATTAAATTTTTTTTTACAAATTATGAACTAAAGTATAATATAAAATTAAAGTATAAGAAACTTTCTGTAACTAACCCATAATTTTATGTGCAAAAATCATCACATGATTTATATAAGAGGAATATTATTGACTTCATGAAGATTGAAGGCCCCCCTTCAACTTAAAACAATGGATCTAGCTAATGCTAGTGTTGAGTGTTGCTGTTCAACATTACTAAAGAAATGAAATTAAGGTTTTCAGAGCCAGATATAACTTGCTATTCGAACCGGTTCATCCATAAAACCAAAATGTACGATCGAATCGGGTTAGAGGTGAACAAGATCAATAAAAATTGGGTTGAATCGTCGGATCATGATCACGGGTAACTTGATTGATACGACATTCCATTCAGTTCTAAAAACCTTAGGGCCTGTTTGGCGTGAGAACCAAAATGATACCAGATCAAAAAATAATAATAATAATAATAAATAAATTTTTTTAATTATTCTACACATATTTTAATATAAAATATATTTTTTTACTTTACATAGTCAATAATTTTCAATAAAAATATCAACTTTATTTCACATCCTAAATCAAAATACTTGAATTGAGTATTTTGATCTAGGATGTGAAATAAAATTAATATTTTTATTAAAAATTATTGAGTATGTAAAATAAAATAATATTTTTTTATATTAGAATATGTGTAGAATGATTAAAAAAATTTATTTATCATTATTTTTGTTGTTTTTTAATAAGTGTAAAATAGCATTTGGATGTATTTTAAAGCTCAAGTTCATTAAAAATTAAAAGCCACATAAATACAACAATATTATTTGAAAGTACTTTAAATTTCATAAGCTTAAATTTGGTAGCTTGTTATTAGGTTTAATTGAATTATTTTTAATCTAGAGAGAGAAAATTGTTTTTTTTCGTGGTGTAAAATAAAGTTATTTATTACTAAGATTTGTGTCACATGTAAAATAACATCGATCATATTATTGAAATATTTATAAAATATGAAATAAAGTCAATTTAATGTTATAAATTATGTAAAATATAAAATAAATATAAAAAAAATAAGAGGGGTTCTAAGTTTTCTTTGCATCTAAAATAAATTTTAATGTTAAAAATCAATATTTTACAAATTTTTTTAATAAAAAATTTAAATTTATTTCATATTTATCATAAATATAAATATAAAAATAATTTTATTTTACTTAATAACAGTGAAATAAGTTTTTTTTTTCTCTAACTTAAAAATAACTCAAGCCAACTCAAAAATTTACTTACACCAAATAGAAAGTATGGTAATTAAGACAAGTAGGATCACATAATGAATTAATTAGCCTTTCAAGTTGCTATGGTGATCAAGGAAGAGAAAGATGAGGTGAGGGGAGGAGCTAGGTAGATTTGATTAAAAAAAAAGAATTTCAAAGATTTTTGCGGAATAAAATCAGTTGATCAAAATAAAGCAAAGTAAAATGATAAAATAACTAAGGAGTCGTTTAGTTTAATATTTTATTAATATTATATTATGTCATTTATAAGATAAAATAGTTGTTTATAAGTTTAATAATATGATCTATAAATAATCTTTTATAAGATTATAAAATTATTAATAAAAAATTAACATCTAAATTACATGGCATAACATCGAAATAATAACGAATCAAATGCTCTGTAAGAAAAAATAAATAAATGTCAGAAAACGAGAAGCTTTTATATATATATATATATACACAATAACAAGACACTCTCTCTTCTTGATTTTTCTTGCAGAAAATAAACATACATATACATGCATACACATTTATATCAATAAATTCTTAAACGGGGCTTGTCATATCATTATTCTTCGCCCACTCACAAGAATTAATCTTCTGATCATCATTTTTCTCTGGTTTATTGATGGTCTCTAAGCTTTTGTTCATGCAGCAATCAGTCGGTTTCTTCTTATATATCACGTGCAAAATCATCTGAGCCGATCCAAATATGAAACCTAAAACGTTTGGAAGCTGTAGAACAAGAAATGAAAGTCTAATTATTTCTCCGTGATTTGCATGCATGCATGTATATATAATATATATGCATGAGGATATCTCATGTTTATAGAGCCGCTAATAAAGCGGCAGACTTTGTAGCTTCCTTTTCTTGTTTCGATGACACGGAGTGGCGTAGGGGCATGTTCCTCCCACTCGATTTTTGTGCGATCCTCAACGAGGATCGAACCTCTTGTACCTGATGTATCTTTTTACTGTTATAGTATTATAGGCTACGGCCGAATTTCAAAATATATATATATATATGCACGAGGTTATAGATTAAATATACAAACCATGACATATTTATCTCTGATAAGAAAACCGTAGAGGAACCATGTGATGGCAGACAAAGTGAGAAAAAATGATAGGTGGAATTGCAGGAACTCAACACTCTTTGTTTCAATGACTTGTTTCTGCAAAACAATCAAAATGAAAATTCATTCATGATGCTTCTGATACTTTGTAAGACATTAATTAATGATTCAATTAAAAGCACACATAGTACTACAGAATTGCATAATAACTGACAATAAACACTAGTCTTTCTCACCATGATGCTCAGAGGAGCAGCAAAGACGCTAACGGCAAAGGCCACACAAATCCAACCAATGACTTCCACTCGCTTTTCATGACCTCTTACAAGGAAAAGAGTTGCTAGAACGATCAAAGAGAAGACTCCCACGATCAAGAACGTGATTATTTTGACAGCATAGATCTGTTGAATCAATTCTAGTTATAAGATAGCTTAAAATTATCATAACTTATAAGCTCAAACTTTTAAGTTAATTTCTTTCGAGCAAATTTACATGAGCATCCGGGAACGATCACGGGTAAAAATATGAAGAGCAATTATTGCTTTTAAATTCATAGATTAATGTAACTATAATTAAGGAAGAGAAGAACAGATAACTAAGAAGGAAAACACATACTCTAGCCTTCTCATGTGCATAGAAGAGGAAGATGATGATGTACATTGACTCCATAATAACACCAAAGGAGTTGACCATGATAAGGAGGATCTCATTTGTCTTGATGAATGCATAGTAGAGCCATAGCATGGCACTGAAGAGAGCCACAACATATGGTACAGACTGAAACTCTTCTGTAGATTTCTTCTTGTAGATTCGATAAAAAGTCGAGCTGCACAGTCAAATTTTTTTACAAGATTATTTTTCCAAAAAACTATATATATATATATATGTGAGTTTCTTCTCTATCATTTAATTAACTAATCATTCTCTAAAAGTGCTACAAATGCATCGTGTTTAATGATTATATCTAAAACATATTAAACTCATGACCTAAACATTTAGGTACTATCAATTTTGATTTTAAGAAATCATGTGACTTGAGATTCTTTCCAAGAAGTTACTCATTCCGTTGCTACTTTAGCTAGCTCAAGCACACTAGCCTATACAGTTCAAGAACTCTGCTCCCTTTTTAATATGAATAATTCATTTTTTTGCGCTATACTGCCAAAATTTTTCCTACATCTCAAACCCTTCACATATATATACTGGCTCGTTGTATAAGTCTACTTTCATCATATATCTTGCCTTGACGTATAACCCAGCACATAAGCCAGTAGAACTTAAGAATGATTACGAAGGAACAGCTAGTTTAATTACTATTTGTCTTTTATCTTACTTTTCTCAACACTCCTGATCTTCTACTTTGTGCATACAGTACTTGTTAATTACAAGTTAAAATAAAAATCAATAGTGCATCAAAACATAAGTTTGTGTACAAAATTTTTATAATGTTTAAAATTTAATCTTTAAAAGTGGAGATGTTTGTCTTACATTGGAACGAGGAACACCATAATTGAGGCGATATTCCCTGCTTGCAGTTAAAAATGAGAGAGCTACATTAGTACTAGATATTATACCACCTTATTATCAAAATATAAAAATAAATAAAAATATATATTAATATATATATATTATATCTCCTAGTTAATTATCACGTTTCATATTTCTGAAATACAATTTGCCAGTAAATTAAATCTTTATCTAACTTAAGGTGAGATGAAATACTAACAAATAAATAAACATCAAAAATAATTAGCCCATGTGCTGTGCTTGGTATTTGATAATATCTATCCCTAAATCTAAGACAATTACATGCTTCACGTAAATTTTATAAGTCGATTAATATTAAAATGGCATCTTTCTTTCTTTCTTTTATAATTTAATTTCTTTTTAGCTAAGCCCTCAGTTATCTTCGAAAAACGTTCATTTCACGTACCTAGAATGCCAGCAGCCAGCGCCCATGGGTTGTGTAGTGGCAATCCGGCCATCCCGTTAGTGACAATCACTCTAGAGAGAAGGACTAGGAGAATGAGAAAAGAAGAGTGTGTATTAGAGAATTAATGAGTTGAAAGGCTTACTCCTTAAAATGTAAGTGTTGATGTGAGCTTAAATAGAACATTATATATAGTTAGATATGGAGAGAGATTCAGAAAGAATTAATTCAAAGTAACCCAAGAGTTGGCAAGCTCAAAATATCAATTATTTATTGAAAGCATGATTAGGACATAAACATCATTGGTAATAACTATTATATATATATATATATATTATACAATGAAGATATTTATTCATTTTGGTAAATTACATTCGAATTTTTAAGGTCTGAAAAGCATTGTAAATGGGTCTAATATTAATAAACTTATAAATTTCTAGATTTAGGTTTTTCATGAAGATCTTTGAGATTTGTTTCCTAGCTTTTTGCTCCTTTCAAATTGAATCGCCTGTTTAATATCCCTCTGGTGGTATGCCTGGCTAGTTTTAAACTAATTAGGTAGATGATCTCTAAAGCATTCTTGCATACAAATCCAACACTTTCTAACGACAAGATTGCATTTTATGGTGGATTTCATTAGCCTAGAGAAAGAAGGAAGAAGAGAGAAACTTAGGCGTGCTTAGGGGTGATAATTTTATGTACAACTTGAAACTCGCTCCTTTTTTTCGGAAAGTTGGCCTAAGACATATCATTAAGAGGAGACAAAAGCTGCAAGAGTACATCAAGTTACATTCTCTTTGAAAAGGAAACAAAATTTATTAGACAGAGGCATACCTCTCTCCCACAAAAATCATCTAAGGTTACTAAGTGAGCTACGAAATCAGCTGTACTGTTAACGTTAGATGGTACATAAATTATAATGTAATCAATAGAAGGAAAAAAAAAATTAACAAGTTGCTCCAATAAGGTTGTTCCTCTGTGATTTTTTTTTTGTTGCTTGCATCTAATGCCATGTTGTAGCCCATGGTTAAGGATAATTTGTAGGACGTCCATCAAATCATGACCTTCAATCTATAATCCATGAACTTTTATTGCCTCAAAGTTAAAGCTCACATTTTGCTCGATTTGAAATTGTCTCGATTCTCTTTAGCTTGAAGTCAACTCGCACAAAAAGCAGTCAATTTAACTTATAATAAACTCAATATGTATATAAACGTATAAATTTAAATTTTTATTATAATAATAATTTATATTAAAGAGATGACAATAGAAATATAGATATAAAATTTAAAAATGACATTATAATATATTCACCACATATTTTATTTTTATGGAAAAGTATGATATATAATTAGGCTCTCTCAAATTCAAAAATCTACTCAAAATTGAACAAATTTCAACAACTCAAATTGAATTTTACTTCAAATAGAATACTTCAACTTCGAGTTGAGTTCAATTCACTTGAAATTAACTCAAAGCCAACAAAAAATTTAGGTGACATTTGGATCGATACTAGGCAACTTCTTATTTAGCCAAGTCAAAATTAATTTATGTTAATTTTAGTTTAACATGTCATATCATATATAAAATTTTAATATTAAAATTAAACTATATCTCATATTATATACATATTTGAAAATAAAAAATTTTATTTTATTTTAAATTTTAGATAATAGTAAAATAATAACTAACTTGTAAGATATCCATCATTTATCTCAATATAATGACTAACTTAATTTATTTTATATCATACATAATACTTAATAAAAATTTATTCTTAATTAAATTTAATTTTAACTTTATTAATATTATTCTTTATAAATAAACACAAAACAAACCTTAAGACTCTCGTGACTAATTATCCTCGGCCCTGTTTGGCGCAAGGACCAAAACAGGATTAAAATAGGACCAAATTGGTACTAATTTAAATAATAATAATAAATAAATAAATAAATAAATAAATTTTTTATATCATTCTACACAAATTTTAATATAAAAAAAATATTATTTTACTTTACATACTCAACAATTTAAAAAAAAATATCAATTTTGTTTCACATTCTAGACTAAAATATTCGAATCGAGTATTTTGATCTAAAATGTGAAATAAAGTTTATATTTTTATTAAAAATTATTGAGTATGTGAAGTAAAATATTATTTTTATACTAAAATTTATATAGAATAATTTTTATATATATGAAAGATGCTTGAAGTTTATCATTAAAAAAAGTTAAATTTCACAATTGGCAATTATCTAATGATTATATGTCAAATATGTAGGAATATTTGAATTGTAATTTAGTTGCCAGTTCTTCTCAAAAAAAAAATAAAATTGCCAGTTAAGATTGAAAGAGCTAATTAAAATACATGATTGATTGATAAGTTCTTATAGTTTATTTATAATTATTTATCAGCTCACATCTTACGTAATAATTCATTTAAAATTTTAAAATCTTTCACTTAAATTTTTAAAATTTTAAATAAATCTGTAAAATAGAGCTTGAACTAGATTGATCAGTATAATTTTAACTAAAAAGCTAAATTAATGAAAAAATTTAAAGATATAAATTAAAATATAATTATGAATAATCTGTAAGAATTTATCAATAATTTTTTTAAAATATATGATGAAATCTCATATATGTATAAATATAAATATATACACACACCACATCTTCAAATTTTGATGCAAAAATATTTTCTTCCACAGAAATTATTTATAATATATACATATAATCAGCTAGCTTATTTTTTTTGTTCAATTGGTGCTTTGTTTATATATAATTTTTTAGAAAATTTATCTACACATCACATAAATTTTAGTATACATAAAATTTATATTATATAATAATAATTATTTTAATAAAATATATACAGTGTAGCATAAAAAAAATTATATAACATAAATGTAAAAATCTATCTTATTTTAATCCATGCTTAAGTACAAAAATGTGATAAACTTTAAGTATTTATACATTAAAAGTTTTGTTAAATAATAGTAAAAAAATTATCCTTTTTTTCAATTCGAACTTTGAGTAATATAGAATACGTGAAATATATTTTTCTCTTTTAAAAATAATTTTAAGTTAACTTGAAATTCATTTATTTTATCTTTAAAGATTAAAAATTTTCCTTTCAAATCTAATTTCACTCTTCTGACTTATTTGGTTAGAGGATAAATTTGAGTAAAAAAAAAAAATTTTATTTTATAAAATTAATGAGAAATAAATTTATTTTAATATTGGGATGTATGTAGGACGTGAAATAAAGTTGATTTTATAATTAAAATTTATGTTAAATATAAAATAAAGTTGATTTTTAAAATTAAAATTTGTGTTGAACGTGAAATAAAATTAATAAAATTTATAATAAATTAAAAATATTATTATTATATTTTTTTCCAATTTTAGGCATTTGCCAAGGAGTGTGATCATGCTCCGGTTGCGGTCACCACCGGTGTCCATCTTCGCCGTCTGCGGGCGACGGCCGCCGGCAAAAATTTAGCTTTTTTGATTCAAATTTGAGGAATAAAATAAATTTTATTGGGGAATCATAAAGATACCGCCGGTTCGTCATATTTTCATATGTAATTAAATAATTAATCACTTGGTCAAATATTTATCTTAAAAAATGAGAATATTTTCATCCACAGTAATTATTGCATGTGTTATAAAATAAATAAATTATTTCATGATCAGGCTAATTAATGTACGGATGCCCAAATGTTGATTCCAAATTTTTTTTTAAAAAAAAATCTTTGAGAGTAACGTGAAAAAAAAATCAAAACTCGCATGAAAAACTATAAATAAAAAAAAAAGATCACACTTTCTCTTATTAAAATCTTTGAATACCTTCTTAAATCATAGAAAGAAAGAATATTTTCATAAAAAATCGATATAATAAGTGAATGCACAAGTGATTTGTTACATCGCAACTAACATTTAAATCGGTATGATTTGATGATCTAATCGATCATTGAATGAATTATCGTGACAATGCGGTGACCCAGAAGTTTGTGAAATTATGGATTAACGCCCTGAATGCCTCGAGGGATCGATGCAATTTGACGACATTAGGTTTAAATTGAACGGCTCGAGTCAACGAATTTCTAAAATTGGTCTAAATGAGAGAAGGCTGAGAAGAAGAAAAAAAAAGAGGAAGACTTCCCAAAATTCATGATAAAATCATTGAAATTATTAATTTGTAGAGGACTTTGCAGTTAGGTTAGTCAATCTATTTGGATACACAATCACATTTTAAAAAAAATACGAATGATATAAAATAAAATTAATTATAATTTTTAAGAGATTTACATATATTACTCTTAAAGTTGAGATTTTTATTTATTTTACCCTCAAAATATTTAAATATATACAATTATCATTCTATGTTTTGAATGTATATTACAAGCACTGCCCCTTCCATCAAATTGGGAGAAATCTAGTCATTCATTTTATTAAAGAAGATGAAAATCTAACTATTTATTATCACAAAGGATTGATATTTTATGAGTGAAATGAGTAAAAAGCTCAATTTTAAGAATGACATACATAAATTCTTTTGAAATTTATTGAATGCAAAATAAAATTAATTAATTTATTATGAATTGGGCTGAATGTGAAATAGAGTAATTATTTAATATTAAAGTTTGTATACGGCAAAAAATAAAATAACTTTTAAATTTTTTAAAATAAAATAAAATATTTAATCATAACTAAAATTTTCATTTACTAAACGTGATCTTAACGTCAGCGAAGTTAAATTTAGAAAAGTGATTTCTACAAAAGCCTTGGGTTAGTTTGAGTATTTGATTAATTAAATTGATCGAGATTTGGTTGCTAACATGTTACTGTTCACTCATTGAACTCGACAAATTCAATTGAATCAAAGTCGACACACAAACTAGATCAACTCATAATTGAACTTATTGGTGTGACCAATTTGACCAAAATGGCTCTAAAGTGAGTCCAATTAGTAATGAAATTAATTAGGAACACTTGCACAGCTCACTCCTAAAGAAAGACTTATTTTTTTATCTCAAAATTAAATATTTAAATGTATAACTATAAAAAATAAATAGTGAATTATGTAATTACGCTTTAAATCACTACAAAAGATTACATAAATAGCAAGTTCAACCTACACCATCGTACCAATTATTGAAGCTGTTTTACAATTCTAGCTACCTCTAGACGTTTTTGAAATCGTTGCAAAGACTTTTTGTATGTAGTTATTTATTAAAACTCATTTTTCCTTTATTATATATACACATTAGGGAATTATGTCAATTTTATACATGAATTGATTCCATAATTGATTAATTCAAGTAGAGCTTTAAAATGAATATATATATATATATAGAGAGAGAGAGAGAGAGAGAGATATGCTTTACATATGTCATTTAAGATATATATAATTCACATCTTAAACGCAATTATATTGAATAATATTTCACCAATCTACATCTCTATCCTTTAGAAATCTTATTTTATTTCCTCTTACACCTTCATTTTTCTGTTTGATGCACATGAAGCCAAAAAGATTAAATTTTATCTAATGAAAATAAGTCCAAAAAAAAGTGAAATGAATAGTTTTTGTATATGAGCTGTTTATAAGGGAGAATTGCACCAAATTCTCAAGTCTTATCTAAAATATTTTTATGATATTAATATTCATTTTTATTATTGTTAATTTTATCTAAAATATCTTTATTATAAATCAACCATCAACCTCCCCTCTTTTGAGCCCTATCTAATGCATAGAGGCAGGCAAATTGGTCAATTGATTAAGAATAAATTAATAAATATTGATTGGAGACAAAAGAGAATTGACACAATATTTTTAAATATTGTTTAGTTCAAAGCTAAAAAGGACCTACTATTTTTAAATATTATTTTAAACCTATTAAAGATTTCAAAATATTATATTTCCACCCAACCTAAGGCTTAGCTTTAACAATTAAAAGTTTTACATTTTATAATTATTTTAATATTAAAATAAATTTATTTCACATCAAATTAACTCATATTAATACATAGCAACCCTCCAACTAAATTGTCATGACCCCAATCCGACACCTAAAATGAATTAAATGGGGTTGATTTTATGTATGAGCTATTTGTAAGGAGAGTTGCACCAAATTCTTCAGATTTTCAATTATTTCATATTACTTATTCAAATTTATTATTGTTAATATCAGGGCCTACTGCTGCAATTGCACCTTCTGAGTTTCATGAATTATCAAAAATAAGTATTATTTAAGCTTTTTAATTAAATATTTAAAATATGCATAACTAATTAATATTTATGTAATTCAAATCAAAAAAATATTTACATAATTGAATTTTTAAAAGAAATATTTAAATAAATTATAATCTCTTTTTTTTTCATATATTTTATGTAAATTATTCAACATATTAGTCATATAAATGTATGTCAAGCTAGAGAGAACTTTTTTAACAAATAATAACTTTTGGGTATTTAATATTTGAATAAAGAAAAGCATTATGTAGCAAAAACAAATGATGTAAATTATTAGTTATTTGAGGTATATAACAAGTATACTATTTAATCAAAATCATTTTAAATTAAAATATTTTATTTTAAATGAAATTCAAATTCCAATCTTATCTCTTTAAAAGAATATTTTAAAAGATGAGATATTAAAAAATACTAGTAATAAAAAAAATATTAATTAATCATCACAATTTGTATATATTTAAAGTTTATGTAAAATTATTTATGTTAATAAATTTTTTAATTTTTTTAATATTTTTATAATTTAAATTATTTTAAATTTTATAATATCTAATGAAATAAAAAATTTATTATTATTATTATTATAAATAATTTATTTTATCCTCCTTAGGCCTTGGCTCTGCCACTGGTTAATATTTTCTAAAATATCTTAATTATACATCAGCCATCAACCTTACCTCTCTTCATCTTGGTGTTGATCTTGATCTTGATCTTGATCTTGAGCTATGCACAGAGAGACATATATATATTGATCAATTAATTAGGCATAAATAATTAAATATGGATCAATGGTGACAAATGAGAATTGACACAATGCCAGTATGGCTTAAGTCCCAAAAAAAACTTATCTGTTTTGATTCATATTTAATATAATTTTAATATTAAAATTGATTTTGTTTCGTATTTTATATAAATGACACCCGTGATCAAAAAAGATAAAAAATGATCACCAAGTAATTTCCTAATAGAAAAGAATCAATCTCTATCTTCAATGAGTTAGCCATCATCCTTCTTTTTATTCGTCTCGAATTATACATGTAACATTGGAGAGACATAACGAAGAATAAAAAAAAATTGAGTGGAAGTAGTCTAAAATTAAAAATATTGGAGCACATTAAATTCGGGACCTAAAGTAAATAAAATAATGACAATATAGACAATTCAAGAAAACATGAATCTATATGATGGACTGCTCAAACCCAGGAACTCAAATGTAATTTACATTCATAATTAAACTCCTAATTAGTTCTAAGCTGATCAAACCTGAAAATAACATATATTTCTTCATGAGCATTTCAAAAGAAAAGGAATTTTGGCCAGATTTAAATATCAAATGAAAATTGAGACTTCAATGTTCTTTAGATAAAGTTTCTCCTATTTAATTTATGGATAAAGAATAAAAAAAAAATCCATTAATCTTTTATCATCCCTCTCATTGGTCT
The DNA here is from genome assembly GCA_002786265.1 of Apostasia shenzhenica. Lineage (NCBI taxonomy): Eukaryota > Viridiplantae > Streptophyta > Magnoliopsida > Asparagales > Orchidaceae > Apostasia > Apostasia shenzhenica. The sequence goes on from KZ451980.1 coordinate 4,969,445, forward strand.
AATGAAAGACTCAGCAAGAAATACTGATTAATTATCAATATTTCCTTAGCTCTTGAATAAAAATGAAGTAATTTAGGTAAATTGTAGATAGGTTTCTATATTTTGGGTTTATTAACAAAGTAGTCCAAGTTAATTTTTGGTCTGCTAGTTCATAAAATCTCTTAGTTAGATTGTTTTGTATAATTACATGCAAAATAGAAGCAAAATAACTAAAACATGGACCACTTTGGTATAACATAAATTTTATAATATTGGAGATTCAAAATTTTAAAACTAATGTAACTTTATTTTAATTTATTATTGAAAATTTTGAGAGATTTACATATAAGGACGTGAAAATTTAAAAAATTACATCTTTTACACTAATTTTTTTAAAAGAATTATAATACGTACAATTTACTGATATATTCTTATGAACTTTATTTTATTATACGTATGATTCACAACTTCATAATAAAAATTTTGTCTCACTAGTTTGAGTTTAAAGTGGATTACATATAGCCAATTAACGAAAATTTTAATACTTTTTTTTGAAATTTATTTTTCAAAATTTAGGATTTAATATTAAAGTTTTTAGTGTTAAAGTAATTAAAAGCATAGAGTTTCTGATTTTAGTGTTTAGAATTTAAAGTATAATAAAATTTTACCTTAATTTTAAAAATTAGTGCAAAGTAAATGTCGCTAATTGTATTTATGCAACTTGAAAATTATTTTATGTGATTCGAATCTGAGATCATTTGGCTTAATTTTCATTATTTTTTGTTTATTCTTTTGATAAAAAAGACAAATTAATTTAGATATGATGCAAAAAGATGATGATCAGCTTGGACATATTTTTCATAAATTTTAATGATGATTTAAAATATTAAATTTTCATGAGCCACAATTATGGAAACTTAATTGATAATTTAGTGATCTTAAGAATCTTATTGAAGGAATTTTAAAATATGAATCAATTTTTTTTGAATATTATAGAAACCGACCCCTTAATTCTTTATTTGTAATTCCTTTTCTTCATTACTAATAACAATATTTTAATTTCACAAAAAGAATAATAATATTTTAATTTCAAAAAAAGAATAACTGCATTTTAATAGAATTCTCATTATCTAAATAAATTGTTTTAAAATGCTTAATTGCTAATATTTAAATAATTTGTTTTAATCTAATATTGCTTTAGAATTGGTTCAAAATGAAGAGTAAGTCCAATACATTTTAAACTTTATGTCACTTCTAGCCCAAAATTTAATATAAATATTTAATTTTATTTCATATAAAAATAATTTGCGTACGTGAGCACTTGAAGCCAAAAAAGCATTACAAAATTAATACTAAAATTTTTAAAAAAAACTCTTTTTTAGTGTATAAAATTGTAAAAATGATAATTTGGTCCTTTATTAGGATCATATCATTTTTTATTCATTTCAAATGAAAAACATAAAATTTAACTTTTTTAAATTAATTAGAACAATTTACACTCTCTCTAAAATTTATTTTTTTCTATCTTACTCTCTCCTCTTTAAAAATTTGAAATTAAAATATAATAATATCAATATTTAAATAATATTTTAAAAAATTTAAAAATAAATTATAATTGAGAATAATTTCACAACATAATAATAAAAATTTAATAATTTTGTTGTAATTAGAACCAAATTATAACGATTCACAATACCAAAAACTCAAATTAAAATTTTTAAAAAATTAGACTAATTTACAATATAATTCTAATCTTAGAAGCTTAGTTGTAATTTATCCTAAAAATAAATTTCAATTCACATTCAATATATATATTTTTAATAAAAATTAAATTTTATTATATATTTTACATAATTTAAATATTAAAATAACTTTATTTTACATCATATATTTATATTTATATGTATATAATAATGCATTATTTTATCTAACAAAAAAAAAACCTCACAATCCAGCTACAAATAAAAAAATATATATGAGTTTTTTTTTTTTTACAAAAATATATACAACTTTAGTCCAGGTAAGAAATGACTTTATCTGGCCATATTTTGATCACAAGATTTAATAATTAAAATTTCATTCTAAGATATATAAAAGATTTGAAACCACATATATTTTTATTGAGATGCATATAAAAAAATTATTTTAAATTAAATATTCAAAACACACTATAATATTAATATTTAATTCATGATTCTTACTCATTATTTTAAATTTTTAAGTTAATAGATATCTATGAATTATATATCATGCTCAATTTGTAAATCCGTATAATAACTCGCCTAATAAGTGATATCAATGCTGAGTCTTCAACGAATCATATCGTTAATACGAAATGGGTTTTGCTTTCTCGATCCTGATTGAGAAATTATAAGAACAAGTGACTCGTTGTAGCTCCAGTTGGTTGAGTAGGCATTTGAGAAGTGTACATTTGAATGTGGATAGAAAAAAATCTAATATGAATGAATTTTTATATGAGCAGGAGATTTATTGAGATACATATAAAGAAATTATTCTATATTTGTTGCAGTGTTAATATATAATTAGTTATTTTTATTTAGGGATAATTACCTACATGCCACACAATTTAGTTTTATTTATGTCTTACCCATCCATTCTTAGTTAATTACGTTATGCACACTCAAAATATTACAAAATCTTCCTCAATACCACACTAAAGTACTGATTTGTCCTAAAATCAATTCACGTCGCGGATGTCTCCTTCCTTTGCCGTCACCTAAACATTAAGGTTTTAGGATTTTCACTCAAAATATATTTAAATATCCTTAAAAGAATATGATGAATGGCTCAGATTTTTTGTAATCTAAAATTATGATTACTCATTATAATAGAAATAAGCTAAAATGTGTGTATGTAAGATTTTATAATTTTTTGAGTGTATATAGTGTAATTAACTAAAGAATAGATGGGTAAGGCACAAATAAAATTAAATTGTGTGTCATGTAGTTAATTATTCTTTTATTTATTGAATTAATATGTATCTATCAATGATATAGTAACCCTAATTTGTGCTTCCCCATAATAACTAAACCCCCTCCAAAAAAAACAATTTTGAAATAATAAAATATGCAAAGATATATGTATTTTTTTACTTCTAAAAAGAATTGATCATTTTTAATAATTTGTTATTTGAAAATGACATATATATATATATATATATATATATATATTGATAAAATGATACATTTTAAAGATAAATAATCGTATTTAAAAGGTTAGATATTTATAACTTTATTCCCTGTGATTACCGAAAATAACTCGTGATGAATATTTGTTTTATGGTACTTATATATATATATATATCTCTCTGGTAATATTTTTTATGGAATTATGATAATATCAGGTAAATTTTTTATAATAAAGGTAATTTATTAATTAAATTATTTAAACATAAGTAGTAAAAATTTTAAGAATAAATGTGATTTTAGTAACAAAAAAGTGTTAGCGATCATTTGACCGTTAGTGGAATTACTTGAAATTTGGGCGACTTCGGTGAACAATCAACTCAATTATTAACTATAAACCGTTATTGTTTTCCTCACCTATTATTCTCACTTCACCATCTCTCGCTCATTTTCTCTTACTTTTTATTCTTTTCGCCTCTCTTACCTAATCTCTACTTGTCGATATATTTTTGATCGGTAAGTCGAGCTGTCCGTCAGTTGTAGTTTAGATTTTACTGCTCAGATGTATAAATTAAATATTTTATAAATTATTTTTATTAAATATATCAAAAGTAGGTAACCAAAATTATTTTATAAGTTTGACATGGCATGCGATTTGAGAATGCGATTGCTGGGAGAAGATGCCTGTGAAGTCTCCACCAGCAATACACCTATCTTTGGAGCACCTACACTTGAGCCTGTGACGCATCATCACATTCTCAAGGACTGGCTAGTCACCTATCTTCATCTCATTCACTCATCGTAGTAGGTTAGTTTTGAATTCTTACAATTCTTACGTTTTAGTCGGCTAAATCATTATTTGATTATGATACTAGTCAAATGATAGTCCATACTCCATAGAGACCAATATTTTTCACCTGCTTATTGGAGAAATGATCATTATATTACAGGAAGTGATGATCCTCTCAGGTATTCAGATAGATAGTCTTTCTTTTGTTGATCATTCATAGGTATAAATTTTACACAGATGGGAGATATGGCTAGATTGCTATGATAAGCTATTGGGACAATATTCAAATGTAGACCAGATCTATAAATCAAAATCTACGGCTCTACGCAATGCTTTGGAGAGTGCTATGTTTAGGATGTGCCAGAACAGGGCTTAGACCTGCATGCCACTATGTTTCTTGCCGTGGCGATTTTTTCGACAATCATACGAGAATCTCTCTGATTACAAGTTTATGTTCTGCATGTTAGGATGTTTCTTACTACCTGATGCATCTGTTTGCAAGATACACTTGTAGTGCTTGCCTATATTGGAGGATCTTGATCACTTCAGTTAGTATACTTGCGATGCTATTGTGTAAATTTAAAGAAAATCTAAGGATCATATTATTATTTTTTTGTAAAAATTAGAATCTAAAATAAAGGCAGTGAGAAATCAAAAGTTAAATTATATTTCTCATAAAAAGATAAAATGATATGACATGTGGCTGTGCGTAAAGAGTGAGAAATATATAGCTGTGAACTTAGGTGAAGAAACGAATGACTGAGATTTATTTATAAAAAAAATAAAAGTTTGTTTACCGGCTTAGCACTGTTTGACGTGAGTACCAAAATCAGAATCAAAATGGTACTAATTTAAATAATAATAATAATAATAAATAATTTTTTAAATTTATTTTACATATATTCTAATATAAAAAAATATTTATTTACCTCACATATTTAATAATTTTTAATAAAAATATCAACTTTATTTTACATCATAAATTAAAATATTTTAATCGAGTATTTTGATCTAGAATGTAAAGTAAAGTTGATATTTTTTTAAAAAAAAAATCATTGAGTATGTGAAGTAAAATGATTTTTTTATATTAGAATATATGTAGAATGATTAAAAAATTTATTTATCATTATTATTATTATTATTATTATTATTATTATTATTTAAACTAGTAGCATTTTAGTTCTGATTTTGATCCTCACGTCAAACAGGGCAATGTGTATTCTTGAGGCAATGTGTAGCTGAGCAGAACTAATTATTTATCCCAATAAACTGAATGACCTGAAAAAGCCTATCTGGTCATCAATATTACATTTTTGACGAGCCATTTAATGCTATTTCATGCGAGTTATATCTCTACACATATGGTCCATTGCTTCTAGCTTATGTTTTTATGTAATATCTAGTATTCTAAATGTAGCTGTATTGTTCGTTTTAGAAAACTACATAACTTACATACTTCTTCGGAGGTTACTTGTTTTCGTACTACTTTAACTCAATTATATTTAACTATGGAGTTTTGCAATATTAGACTTTATCACTTTTCACCAAAAGACACTTCTAGTATTTGGTATCACACTATTTACTTATATAACTTAGAAATTTTCATTTTTTCGATGTAATACGATTCACTTTTATATCTCTCACCACTTATTGTCTAGCTTAGAAATCTTTCAAGACTCGCTCGTTACCACAGTGATTTTCTTCGATCTCTTGAGATATCACTTAACGATCGCTCGCTAACTTCTTCGGTCACAACTTGTCACATTTTATTTCCTAAGACAGCTCATTAATTATGAGAAACCGATTAGTGTGTTAGAAAGCAAATGAGTACATCAATATTAAATAATGGTCACCTACCTTTTCACTTATGTAAATACTCTCATTTAATACATGACGGAGATTTTTTCAATTTCTTCAACTTTACTTCCCTACTTTCTCTATTTTTACTCTCTTTATTAGTCCTCCTTTTACTGCCACACATGACTATTCGGCTAGCTATTTTCTCTTAATTTGACTCAACGAGCTGGCAAACACGACTTTCTCTTCTTTAATCTCTTAGCTCTCCTCCTACTTTTTATACACAACTATTCGACTAACTATCTTCTCAATTTGACTCAATAAACTAGCACTACTTTCTCTTATTTTTTACTCTCAGCCCTCCTTCTACTTCCATACACTACTATTATAGAGTTTTGATTTTTTGAATTTTTCTTTCATTAAATTACTATTTTTACTTTACATTTCAAGTCTATATCTATATATATATATATATATATATATTCCTTCAAATTTATGAAAGAATCCGGCTTTATTTTTGACCATGGCAATGAATGTCGTAAATCAACAAGTTTGCTTTACACCCCAAGTCAACACATATTTTTTTTAAATTTATTGAAGAACAAGACTTTATTTATCAATATTAAACATGTTATCTTCATCAAATTTATAAATTATTATATATATGAAAGGGCAAGACTTTATTGATCAATTGTATATGAAAAATTTTATAAACTACAAGAATCACAAATTTGGACCTGTTTGATATTACTGCAAACAATATGTTCAATATGTAATTTAGCTGAATTTCCTTTTTATATTGTGCCTTTATAAAACTATTTGCACCATAGTTTCATTCAACTAAGAAAATTATATATATATATATACACAAGGAGGATGGTATTATAAAAGATTGTATCTACTTAATTTTCTTATTCTTTATCCATGAATTAAATAGGATGTTAATTTCAGGATTCTGTTTGAAAGTTTAATTATAAGAAAGAAGGTAGTTCTTGAAAATGTTCGGGTGAAAATCTAAACAAGAAATTAAGAGATAATAAGTAGCATTATCGAGTTAATTAGAAAGGAGAGAGATATACATCAGAATAGAGGAGAAAGAGAGGCTTCTCTCTGGAAAGAATGGAAAGAGCAGTAGCAAGTTGCGACTTGCAAAGGGAAGCAGAGAAATGGGCTGCACTTGAGGGATTGAGAGTCATCTCAGACGATGTGCCTAGGACATGTGGGGTTTGGTTGGAAGGAGACTCTATGGAGGTGCTACAACTTGTTCACAATAGCTTGTTCTAATATGGAATCTCTCGACGCCAGTTAGATTTCACAGAGCATATATGGAACTATTCAAAGCAGCAACAAGGAGTGCAGCAACTAGCAAATAGAACTCTAAATGGAACACTAGCAATGCCTTCAGAAGATCTTAGAACCCATGCAAACCCGCATAGAGACATTATTGTTGAGCAGATTACAAATATTTTGCCTTTTTGTAAGGTTACACATATATCACGTAACGTAAATAGTGCAGCCGACTTTTTGGCTCATTATGCTACATTAGGTATTTTTTGCTGGGAGAGAGATATGCCTCTTCCCATTGCTTTTTGCAACATCCTCAAAGAGGATGCTGGTTGACTTCTATATTATTTGTAATATCGATTTAGTTTAATTCTATGGCTTGCCATCTTTCAAAAAAAAGGGAAGCAGCCATTTATCGTAAGAGAGAAGTGAATGAGATTAGGTAAATTACGTAGGCTTCATTAATGAGGTAATAGCAGAACGGTATGTCGGTGGCTAAACCTGCTTAATGATTCTTTCGTGCTTGTAGAAGCTCCACTTGGGTTGGTAGTAATGTTTGCAGTTGAAAACTTGCTTAACAATCCGTCAAATATCTCTCGAAGTTTATTCGGTTAATAATTTCCTTGATTTTCTCATAACTTAAGTCAAATTTTTTCAAAATACAATTTAAAGTCGAAGTGGTTTGAGTTGAGTTCAAACTTTTATTAAAATTTTATTTAATCATTTTGTATGATCCATATATGATAATGAAATCATAAATTAAACTCATTTCTATAAAATAACAAAAGTCAATTGATAATTAACATCATTTATTTTTATCAAAAAATTTCTTTTTAATATCTTTATTTTATATTCAATATAAAATATTGATAGATAATTTTAAATTAATATTATGAATATTATATATTTTATGAAATATTTAGTTTATGATCATTAAAAGTATTAATTAATGCAACAAAGGACGACACAAATACAACCAGAGATACTGCTATTCAACCAATCTGGCCCTGTTTGGCGCAAGGACTAAAATCAAGACCAAAATAGTACTAGTTTAAATAATAATAATAATAATAATAATAATAATAATAATAAATAAATTTTTTTAATCATTCTACATAAATTCTAATATAAAAAATATTATTTTACTTCATATACTCAATAATTTTCAATAAAAATATTAACTTTATTTCACATCCTAACTCAAAATATTTGAATCGAATATTTTGATCTAGAATGTAAAATAAAATTAATATTTTTATTAAAAATTATTGAGTATATGAAGTAAAATATTATTTTTTTATATTAGAATTTGTGTAGAATAATTTAAAAAAATTATTTATTATTATTATTATTTAAACTAGTACAATTTTAATCCTAATTTTGATCCTCGCGCCAAACAGAGTTTCTCGACTTGAATTAATCCGACTTATTTAAATCTCATTTGGATGACTCTCTTGATGCCACTTCAGCGGCCATTTTGACTTCAAAATCTGACCAAAAAAAATACAGATTCTTATTATAAAAAAAAAATACAAATTCTGATTTTTTTTTGAAATAAAAAATTCTGATAATTTAGGTAACTAATTCTTTGAAATCCGAGCTAATGCGTTTAAAATAATTGAAATATTATACTAATGGGCAGCGATAGTTGGTAGAATTTAAATAATTAACAAAAATTGAATAAGTTCATCAAATTATCTCCATGAAAAGTAAAATAAAAAAAACAAATTTATATACATACTCCTTAATTTTTCTTTATTTATATATATATTAAATACCAGATTCTTTTATTTTATAGTTTAATCATTCAAATTATCTAATAATAAAAACTAGCTAGTAGAATACATATATTTATAAATATATTTTTGTATATACATATTATTAGTAATAAATATTTAAATAATTATAATCAGTAAAAAAAATTTAAAAATCTTGAGAAAAGCTTAAATATATTATTTTTAGTTGATTTAAAGAATAAAATTGTAAAATTAAAAAATAAAAAATTTAATATATAATTAAAGATGAATTAGGAGTATATATGTAAATGCTCCATAAAAATATAAGGCTTCTTTTAATATATATAACTTATATATATATATATAATCACAAGGTTTAACTATTAGAATTTTAGGTGAATAACTGATTAGCCGTTAGCGTTTTTACCTTAATTATAAATAAGTTAAAAAAGTAAAAATTTCTAGTACAATTTACATATATATTACATAAAATTTTAAGTATTATAATTTTATTCAAATATGTACTATCTTACAATTTAAATTAAAAGCTTTAATTCTAAATTGAATTTGACTATGTCGATGAAGAGAGACAGAGTCATGAGAATTAGCAGTATGTAACGTTTCTAGTTCAGAATACTAGGACAGAAGAGCTAAGAATTATCCCAAAAAATACACAAAAATATAAGATGGTTCAAAAATAATTTCTCCTACGTTCACTTAAGACTTAGAAAAAAAGATTTCACTAGTGATCAAAAAAGGAATTAGTTAGAGTACCAATACAAAAAAAGAGAAAGAATACAAGGTTAGTGGCATCGATGATTGTAAACCCTTTCTCTGGAATTCTGCCCAGAGATATTTATAAATAAGCTAAAGTGATGTGCAACAGGTTTTCAAGCTTGAACATCATTAACTGTCGGCTTCCAGGATAGTGGCACGGACATTGATAGTGGCATGGACACGTGGAATTTTGTGCTGTGAGGCTATTAGGAACCGCATGATCAGCTACTGGTGACCGGAAATCTGTAACTTTCAATTACTTGGTAATGAGAAAGATTTTACAGTGAAAATTATGCAAACATGATGCTAATGTGACAGTTTCTGCTAAGTTGAGGGATGATGACAGCTATGAATGACCAAAATATCACAGCCGTTATTACAAGTAGAAAGCTGTAAATGACTAAATATTGAGGCCGATATTACTGACAGGAAGCTGTAGCTGACCAAATATTGTGGTTGATATTACTAGCAGGAAGCTGTGGATGGCTAAATATATATCGTAGCCAACATAATCGGCAGAAAGCCAGGCATCGTCTCTAATGGTTGGACATTTCTGAAAGAGCAGACAAGTATAATAAGTCAAACATCATAGCCAATCAAATAAATATCATGCACGATGATAAATAAGTATGATTTAAAAAGCCTTTTAGATGCTACGTATATGGCTGAAACTCAATGCTAAATTCAGTTGTAAACAAACTACTAACCTGAATTAATTTAATATTTTGTTTGTAAGTTTAATAACTTATTCTAAAGTAATTGGGGGCAAGAAAAACATAATGTGACTTAAAGTACAAAAAAATGTTATTTTTAAATAATAGAAACCCAGTTGCACATGATAGCAAACTCGAAGAACCCAACTACTATTCATCCTTTAATTTTTAATAAACATAAAACTTTTAAAATTACTTCAGTAAATTTGCTAATAAATAATTCAGAAGTGAAGCATATTCATCACGTTTACCTATAAATAATTGCATTTTAAAAACTCAAAAAACATTAATTATTAAAAAAACATTTTACAGTATATTAATAAAAATTAATAATTATGCATTAATTATAATTAAATTACAATACTTTTATAATTTCAAAAACTTAAAATTGAGATTTGTAAAATATTAAAATTAATTTACAATTCCCTTTGAGATTGGATTCAATTTACCCAAAATAAAAAATATTAGAAAAAAATATTTCTAGAAATTGTTTTACGTGATATTCCATTTTACGTATTTAATCCATTGTTTATTATATAACATTTTAATTTACTTTTATAGATTATGATATTAAAAAAATAAAAATTTATTAGTAATTATAAATGTTTAAATATGTTTTTTTTTAAATAACTTAATGGAAAATTTTGATGGAACTAACGTGAAATAATGTCTGGCCCTGTTTGACGTGAGAACCAAAATCAGGACCAAAATAGAACTAATTTAAAAAACAACAATAATAATAATAAATAAATTTTTTTTAATTATTCTACACAATTTTTAATATAAAAAAATATTATTTTACTTCACATACTCAATAATTTTCAATAAAAAAATTAACTTTATTTTACATCCTAGACCAAAATATTTGAATCAAATATTTTGGTCTAGGATGTGAAATAAAGTAGATATTTTTATTAAAAATTATTGAGTATGTGAAGTAAAATAATATTTTTTTTATATTAAAATTTGTGTAAAATAATTAAAAAAATATTTATTATTATTATTATTATTTTTAAATTAGTACTATTTTAGTCCTGATTTTGGTCCTTGCATGACCAAACAGGCTAAACAAGAAGGACTCAAGCAAAACATTTTTAGTTTTATTTTATGAGTTAAATAGTAAAAAATATTTGCTGCCAACAGTCTGCACCTTTCGGCACCCAATGGGAGCACACCATATTGGATGCATGTGTGTCTCCACTATGCACGTCTACTAGACGTCGAACGGTGTGTTGTCTGCATCCAATAATTTTTTGTGAAATATGGAGTTAACCTCAAAGACCTAGGTTTAAATTTGGGCCTTTCTTAATGGGCTTATGGGCCCAGAAAAAAATAGAAGCCTACTGGGCTTTTAATCCAGTCAAATTATAAATGAACCTCTATTCCTTGTGCTGAAGCTTGAGTGTGTTTGATTAGAAGAGTGTGTTGGTTTGAAAAATTAGCTTATAGATCATCTCTTAGGTAAAACTTAGATTACAATTTAATTATATTTCATATTTTAATTAGGATAACTTACACTCAGGTTCTTGAATTTAGAGTATAATATGTAATATTCGAATTTATGTTTTTAAAATTTTAATGCCTAGATCTCTAATTTTTAAAATTTTAATATCTGAGACTTTTTTAAATTTTTTATTATTAAATTTTTAAAAAATATAATTATACTCTCCCCTTTATATTAAAATTAGAATTTAAAAAAGTAATAAAAAATTTAAAAAAATATACAAATATTAAAATTTTAAAAATTAGAGACCAAGATGTTAAAACTTTAAAAATGTGAACCTGAATACTATTATACCATAAACTTAAGGATTGGAGTATAATTTACCCTTTATATTAATTTTATTATACATTCTATACATCTTTTATGATAAATATTATATATTTCACACTACTTATTATATAACTCAAAATAGCAATTTTACATTAGATCATAGATTATTTTTAAGTCCAAAATATCACAATATAAGTTCTGAATTTAATGTGATTTAAGTTGCTATGAGAAAAAAAAAGGCAAAAAATAGTGGTAATTTTATCCGGGCTTCTCGAATAGATCTCAAGTTACACGTAATTCATAAAAATGAAAACATGCTACCTAAGTCTCTCTCACCTAAATTTTTTCCACACAAATCCATTTTAATCGTATTTATTTATTTTGACCGTTACGTTGTTATTTTAACAAAAATAAAAAATATATTGATGGAGGCTTAGCTCTTTATCAATTAATTCGAACTCGGTTTGACTTTTCAGTTAAAATTTTTGATCTATTAGGTCAAACTGTAGATATTTATGTTTTTATTCATTTGACCATTTAAAATCTTACAGATCTCCATTAATTTAATGTTATAAAAAAAAAAAAATAATCTACCAGTTAGAATAAGAATTGCTAGCTCGGGCTAGCTATTAGCTAACAGATTGGATTCATCCCGAATCGGTTTAAATCCGGTTATAATTGGTCTAACCTATTCCACTCACCCAAACTCGTTAAAAATGTTGGCTCCAATTCTACTCGAAACTAGTTTTTAATGAGCAATGCTATGCTTTTTTAATAATTAATTGTTAAATTAATAAATTATAATTTAAACTTTTAATTCATTAAACTATTTAATAAATTAGAATTAATCTACTAATAAATTAAAATTTTAAATGATTGGTGGTAATTATTGAGGCTTTATCGCTTTTTTAGTTGACTGTTGGCCAAAGAAAAATTAAATTATAAATATTACAAATTAATCTAAACTTTTTAAATTCTCAATATGAGTTTTTGAGATGGCAAAAGTACTGTAATTTTGGTCCTATTAAAATATAATTATTATTTTTTTACTAATATACTGTAAGATTATTTCCATTTGTTAAATTTTTTAATTTTTTTAATATATTTTTAAAATATTAATTTTTTTTTAGTTTTAAATTTTTAGTGTAAGAAGATAAGAGATGTATTAAATTAAATTTTAAAATTTAGTTAAAGTTTTAAGGAAGAGTATTGAGAAAGTGAGTATAATAATTCTTTAAAATATGTATACACTTTAAATTAGTTAAAAAAAATAATTTAATTTCACTTTTTCTATCATAAAAATAATAAAAATGATAATATTCGGAAAAAGATCAAAACTGTCGCACTTCAAAAATTTCAAGGACTAAAATTGAGAGTTTTAAAAAATTTGGATTAGTTTTCAATGCCCTTTTGACCTTGGGAGCCTGGATGCAATTTAGCCATATTTTTATTTTAAAATTTTAAGCTCTTAGCTTGAAATTTTGGAGGTGAGAGTGATGGATGAGGGCAGATTGAATTTTAGATCTTTAAATTCTTAACATTTTCTGATTATTCATTTTCAAATTCTTTTGAAAATATAAGAAAATTGAGTGAGAAAGAGAAAATGTATTTTAATATTTTTGTTCATTTAAAATTGAATTTAAAAGAGGAGAGAATAAGCCAAATGAAGGAACTAAAATTTTAAAATTTTTAATTTTCAAATTTTGAAGTTTTTAAAGAAGGGAAAGTGCATGGAGGAGAAAGAAATTAACATTGCAATCATAAATTTAATTTTTTAATTCTAAAAATTAAACTTAAAATTTTAAAATTTTTTAGTTTAAGAATACAATGATAAATATATATTTGGCTTCCTCCTATATATAAATAAATATATATATATGTCTTATTGCTTCATTAGCGAATAAGTTTGAAGAAGATAATGCATCAAATAAATTAAGGAGAGATACCTTCATTGATTAATATTCCATAAATAATACTAAGTACATCTTAACTCTGACTTTAACCAGTACTTATTACAAAGAAGAGAAGCAACTTAACAATTAAACCTCACACATTAATGAAACAGTACGCAATATATCTTTGATTACTAGTACTCCATATGCATAAGATAGATATGTGAATTGACTTTTCTTATACTGAGGTTGCATTGTCATCCTCCTTCTCAACAACGCGGCTTCCATTTATGCAGGTCCTTCTCTCATTCTCTACCCATTCAGTTGCCTCAACGTCGACTGTGTGGTTAAATTTCCCCTCAACTTCCAATGTCTTGGGGACCTTGGCGTCCTTATAAATTATGTAAAGCACCATTTGAGCAGCTCCAAAAGCAAACCCTAATACATTTGGGAGCTATATATTTTCACAAGTTAGCATTACAAAAAGGATTTTGAAATTGAATATTAACAAGTATTTAGTGGCGAATTACCGCGACATAGATGTCTTTGGAGAAGAGGCCGTAGGAGAACCAGGCTACAGCACTCAATGTGAGAAAGAATGATAGTGGGAAGGGCATGAACTCTACACTCTTTGTGCGTATAACTAGCCTCTGGTAAAAATTCATTAGTTAATAATTTGGTAAGAGTTTAAAAAAAAAATTCACTAAATTAATACATGACAAAAGATGACCTAATTTTGCTAATAATGACCAATGATCTTACAATAATGCTCAAAGGAGCAACAAAGACGCTAACTGAGAAGCCGACACAAATCCACCCGAGTACTTTGAGGCGAATCAAGCCCTTGAAGACAAGGAGAGTGAAGAGAACAATGGAAGAGAACAATCCCACGTTCAAAAGAAACATCATTTTCGCAGTGTACACCTGAATTAAAAAGATTAAATTTTCATTTTCAACATACTACGTTTAACAATAGATCATGCTTTATGAGTATATATGTATATATGTTTACATATAAACTTCTATGTAATGGTACCTTCGCCTTCTTTGGAGCATAAATGAGGTACATAACAATATATATGGTCTCAACTACTACCCCAAATGAGTTGATGGTGATGAGAAGGTATGCATTAGTTTTGATCAATGCATAGTATATCCAAAGCATTGCACTGAACAATGCCACTATGTAAGGAATTGATTGAAATCCTTCGGTCGATTTCTTTTGATAAACACGATAAAATGTAGGCCTACAAAAGTAAATGTAACATATTAGGAAAATGAATATTGTTCACTTCTTATTTGATTAAAAACAATATGAAAAGGCCAGAGTTTCTTACAATGGAGCAAGGTATACCAAGAAAGAGATGATGTTACCTATAAAGAGCACATTAAACATCAAAAGTAATTAGCATATTCAATGTTTGTCTTAAATGTGCATGCACACAGATGTTAATGTGAGTAAAAGTTAAATGAGTTAGAAGTGGCCCCACACACACACACATATATATGATTAGCTTGTTAGTCCATCTATAACTAATGCCTTTTGCATGCATGAATTAATGCAAAAATATTTAATTCATATGTAATATTTTGCATTGTCTTTGAGCCTTCTTCAATTTGATAGACCATACATATATATAACTAAAGGATAAAACCTACCAAAATGAAAGAAAGAATGTACAAGTATTTTATGTTCCTTTTTTTTTTTTCTTTATCACTAGTTAGAGCAAAAGGGAATAAGAAGATTATAGAGAAATATTATATGTATATATCATAAAAATGAGTACATTCATAAGAAGGTAATTGCAGTTGCTTGAACTATTGAGGATAGACTAAAAAAAAAAAAATAGTTTAAATGATTTGAATATATATATATATATATTATAGGATAATAAAAATTTCAGTAAAGAGAGTTAGATTATTTGATCTTGACAAAATAAAAAGAAGAAGAAGAAGAACAAATAAGATAAAAGAAAAAACTATAATTATCTTCATCCTTTCATATTTAGAGCAAAATTAAATGAGGAGCTCTTAGTTAATAAACTGCAATAGAAACAAATGATTTTTGTGACCGATCCCACTTAGTATATATATTAAGGTTTTGTTGTTGTGTATATAATTTATATATTTGATGTTACATTGTATATTACATTCAAATATACGTAATATTATTTTTCAATTTTAAATTGAGACCAACTCATTTGAAATCTTGGCAAATGATGCCAACCCTACTTACATATATATATGTGTGTGTTATTTTACATACCTAGGATGCCAAAGGCAAATGCCCAAGGATGATCCAAAGACAAGCCTCCTGCCATCTCTCCTTCCCTCAGGGCCTTTAAGGAAATGGAGAAATTAAGGGAGATTAGCTTGAATTGCATTTGATTAAGCTGAGAGCTCCATTTATAGGGGAAGGTGGGGTGAGCTAGGAGCCTAAGAGAGTGCTGTGTGACTCATGCATATGTGCAGGCTAGGTGGCAAGGGTCTGATCTACCAAGAAGCTAAGTGTGGTAATAATATTTTATGCATTATTTGCATGAAATATATATATATATATATATATATATATGAAGGAAATGTTTAATTTTCTACCTTAAATATAATGGAATCACACCAATTAAGAATCTAAAATTAATGGGAACCAGACCTTGCCTTTAATCCCCACTGCACTCTAACCACTTGTATTGGGCACAGGGGCTGTAGTCAAAATGCATTCAGCAACAACAAATTAAATCTTGATCCTAACTTCTTGGGTTGGCTACACTACCCAAATTACATATGTAGAAAAAATAAAAGAAAATTAATGGAAATATAGTAACACAATGATACAAAATATTAAAGGCAACTATATACATTTTACTCTAAAAAATTATATTTGCATATTAACCATATTTCAAGAATTATTTATTCATACGCCACTTGTAATATTCTTCAGTATTATTATAGTTGAAGCATAGTTAATCCTACTCAAATATTCCTAGTTATGGACAGTGTTAGCAATTAAGCAATGCCCGGTGGCTGGCGATTGGTGGCATGACCGTTGATAGTAGCTAGTAGTGTGGTTATAGGCCATACTTGACCGACAATGATGATTGACATATGGTGGGTGGCAGTGGTCAGATTATAGCAATAGAAGGGGTGCTCAAAGAACCGTGTTGAGCTAGTGATGACTTACATATAAAATATTTCATATATATTTCCATTTATTTCTAATGTATGTTTGCTTGAGTGGTATAATTGTAATATTTAAAATTACAATGTGATATCAGCATAAATAATTTTTAAAGAGTAGTAAATATGTAAATAAAATTTTAGAGAATGGTATGTATGTAAATGACTTTTTCAAAAAAAATTAGAAGAAAAAAATGGAGAATTAGAAAAGAAGAATGAAAATTGGAAAACATAAATTTAAGAGAGCATTTCTATACATTATAACATATTTTGGCTTTGCATGTTGACAATTATAATGTTTATTATTATTATCATATTATCAAGGATATAATTATAATGTCTCCACCTTTGTAACATGGCAACTATAATAATTATAATATATAACCTTGGCTTCCTATATTACATGATAATTATATCCTTGGCAGTAATTACATATATACCTCTGAAAAGTTGTCAAATAACATATATATATATATATACAATTAAAAATTTTAAATGGAACATAATTAACCACTTAAATGATCTATATAAATTATTCTGATGTGTTTATGTAGATTTAATTTGAAACTACACATAATAATAAAGAATGGGCCCAAGTATATATATAATTCGTGAAGATTTGAGCATATGGACGATTGGCCAAGTTAAATTGCTGTTCGTGTGGTTGCAGTGTGGAGGAAAGTAGTTATATTCATCATTTGAGGACCTAGTATACATTCTATATATAGTGAAATGAGGAGCATTCTTTAATAAAGTAATATTTTATTTCCACTAATATGTCTCTTCTTTGCAAATCAAGCTAGACATAATGGTCAAGGCAGCAATTAAGTTGAAACAAAAAAAAAAACTTTGCTTTTAGTTGCTTGAGCCTGCAGAATGACATTGTGAATATCATAAGATCATTCATACGCAAACATCGATTGTGAGTAACTTAATTAGACCTTCGTTAGATATTAAATGCTTGTGGTAGTGCCCATGCATCTTCTAATGACTCATAACTGATAATCCTGAACGCAAGCTGAACAAGTGATAACGTGTAATCTTGTCTGAGGCCTCTCCTCATGGTGATCAAAGGAGCGTTTTTGACGTTAATGAGCAATGCATAACTAAATCCAGTGACACATTCTAACCTAATGCCCCCACCTTTGTGATATTATTACTTTGCCACATGCTTGTTTAGTATACTTTGATCATCATGAACTTGGCCCTACACCCAATATTTTATAATTCATAAATCATTTCTTAGGCTACAATACAATTATTTGATGACTCCACTATGCCATGAGTTTAGTCCCCCATCACAATCTTGTTTTCATGCTGCTTATAGTTTAGTTTTCTCTTCAACAAATGGGGAAAAAACACTAATTAATGACATGAGATTCATATTTGAATGCTCTTAATTGTAGCACATTTTGACAATTAAATAAGGTATTTCACATTACTTAGAAGGGACATTTACACACAAATCACTCAAAACTTTATATATTAATTACATCTTGCATTAATACTTACCACGTGATATAACCTTAATTAGGATATACTGTATTTATGGGACGTTTGGTTTAATATAACTGCAGTGTTGTCATATTATTTGAAGAAATTAATTTTTTAGTTTAATGATATATTTAGATAATATTATAAAATATTATAAAATTATTACTCTAAAATAATATCTATAGATGTCTCCCTAATTATAATAAAAAAATAGCGTTGGATTTATTCTTTTTGTGATCATTTAATATAATAATTTAGAGATAACATGAAAAACTATATAATTTTGACATGTAGATAACACTAACATGTAGATATATAGCTAAGATAGCTATTCAAATAACGATGGAAGCAGCTCTTAGCAAGAAGAATATCTTTTTATGATGATTGGTCACTATATCGAGTACTGCCAAAATTAGCTGAAAGTTTATAGGACTTGCAAGTTATCTCACATTAAACGAGAGGGCAATTCAATAGCTCATAAGCTAATTATCATATGCGCTATCAATTGAATGATCTATGTTTTGGAGTGTGATAAGGATTATAATAGTTATATTTGTCTGACTTTAATATTAAAAATTCTATATATGATTTATATATTAATATTTTAATATTAAAATTTGTATATGATATGAATCATAAGATTAATTTTAACTAAAGTTAAATAAACAAAAGCCTATGACAGGATATAATGTGGAAGCAAGTTGAGCATGTGTTTTTTTTTTTTTTTTTTTGGGATAAAACAAGTTGAGCATTTTAGTTTCACATGATGGAAATGTTGAAGGCCATATATGGTGACATACAGCTAGCCAATTGAAAGGCATATTCATTGCAAAAAGGTGGTAGTTTCCTTAACATGAAACTCTCACACCTACAATATAGAAAGGCTTGAATAATCTCTTACTTCTTTTGTAGATTCAACTTGCTCTTAGTCCTCCACTACATGCACCATGATTGCTATATATATATATATATGAAAGAATAATATCTTTTTTGATATTTATATGAGTGTGTGTTTCTAAATTTAATAGAAATTATATTCGGGTTTATATATTGCAAATTGATCTTAATTTTTTAAAAATCTTAATAATTAGGATTTTAAGATTTCAAAAGCATTGTATTTTGGTCTCAACTAAGGGAACGTTTGGTTCAATGTTATCTTGATATTATGTTATATTATCTAGAGAAGTTAATTGTTTATTTTAATGATATTTATAAATAATATTCTATGAGATTATAGAATTATTAGTTAAAAGATGATATTTAAATGTCATGACATAGCACTAAGATAATAATGAACTAAATGTCCCCTAAGATAGATTTGTTAATTTTTTATCATTATGTCTTAAGATTATTTCTAATTATTAATCATTTGATTTTAAAAATATTATTTTGAATTTTTTTTAAATCTTAATTTTTAAAGAAAAAAGGAGATAGGAGGAATGAAATTTTAAATTTTGTGTAAATTTAACTTTTTATTTTTAGATCTTAAATTTTTAGATAAAGTGAGGACATAAGTGTAAATGGTTTAAATTGGTAAAAAAATGATAAAATTTCATATTTTTCATTAGGAAGGACTAATAAAAAAGACAAGATTCTAACAGAGAAATAAAAATTACAGCATTTCACAACCTTAAAGATGAAAATCAAGATTTGTAAAAGATTAAGATTAAGATTAATTTGCAATGACTTCTTCCCAGATGCAATTTGTACCCTAAATTTAAAATTAATCGACATTTACATACATGCTATTTGGCGTGAGAATTAAAATATGAATCAAAATGGTACTAGTTTAAAAAAATATTAATAAATAAATTTTTTGAATCATACTACACAAATCTTAATATAAAAAATATTATTTTATTTTACATATTCAATAATTTTTAATACAAATTTTATTTGATATCTTATACTAAAATATACGAATCCTCACACCAAACAGGCCATTAATATATTATTATTTTTTCAAATATATGCCGCCCTATATTTCAAATTCAATGCAGAGAATGATATGTAGTAACAATATTCAAAATTTTAGATAATATATAAGTAATTCTCTTTAGATTATAAGTTTTATAATTAAAAATTATGTATAATGTGATACATTAAATTAAAATTATTATAATTAAACACAAATACTATGAGTTAGTTACTAAATCTTTGCTATACTTATGTTTTCTCTTTAGTTTTACTCTTTCTCTTCAAGTGTCACCCCACTTTAACTAATGGGAGTATTTAAATATCCTCTTGTTTATAGTAAAAAGAAGAGGAGATTTTGAGTTGATTTTATATTAGTCAAATTAAATTTAAAATAAAAAATTTTAATTCAAGGTCATTTTGAGTTTAATCAAGCCTATTTACAAGTCATTTTTCTATAAAAAAATTTATTATATATTAAATATATCAAAATAATAGTATAAATTTACTTTTAAATCTTATGAATGTATTTATAACATCTCTTTTACACATAAGTTAATATAGTGTATTTATATACACAAAATTTCTCAGTAATATTTTAAAAAATTATAAATATGTATTTATATATATATATATATATATATATATATATATATTGAGTTGAATTCGAGTTGAATTAATTGAGCTAACTTTGAGTAGAAGAACACAACGTCGATTTTAAAATCGAATAAATGAGCAAGTTTCAAGTGGGTACTGATAAATTAATTTTAAATTAGTTTCTCACATCTCTCCTCAATGATGCAACATTTGAGGGATAGTGCCATATCAACCATACATGAAATATTTTAATGTTCATAAATCAATTTGAAGTGCTCCATATAATATCAAACTTAAAAATATGTGCAAAAATTTTAAAATTCATGAACAAATTTAAATTTATTAATCTTAGAGACTCAAAAGTAGTTTACTCTGAGACTTAAAATAATTATAACTAAATTACATCATTCACAATTTTTAATAAAAAATATCTTAATCAAGTTTAATTTAAATTTTATTAAAATTAACTTTTGCAAACAAACAGGCTCTATAAGCGGCTTGCAGAAGCTGATGTCATGCTTACGAGCTCAATTTGTATATTAATTATAATTATCAATTGAAGTTTGCTCATATTTATTTATTTACACGACTATATTTTTACTTAACTCAAAATTAACTTATTAAAAATAAAATCGATTAACTCGTAATTAACTTGATATCTGAGTTTTAATATACATTAAGGCTTTTCTAATATATTTTATGATATTTTAAGTATAAAAGAAATATATTCAAAAGATTAAAATATAAAAATACACATTACATAAATAAATTTAATTCGATAATAGACTCAAACTCAAAAAAAAAAAATTAATCAACTCATACAAACTCGACTCAAACTTGTAAAGATCAAATTCGAGCACAGGCAAATATATTCGAACCGAGTCATTAATGGGCCTAATTTTCAGTATGTAATGTTAGGAAAATTAATTTTGTGATAACCAGCAGCTTTATATATCTTCTTAATAAAAAAACGCAGTCTTCATTCATATTTTATTTATAAGCGTGACACTGAAAAAGAATAATAACGTGCAAGAACTTCAATCTGTAGTAAGCAACTAAGGGGCACACCCAGAGGCAGAAATTATTAGATTCAGGAGCGTTATAACGTCAGTGCTTCGGCGCCCAATATCCGCGAGGCTAAGTGGCGCGAGGCCCGCCGACCATGCCACGCACAAAACATGTACAGCTTCGAGTCATTCGTATGACTATTTTTCTCGTGCATGAATTTTTTTAGGCTTCCATGCAAGCAATAAGAAAAAAGAACCTCATGATATACAAAGCATTACATTTAGGAGGCGTTTAATTCAATGTTATCTTGGTGTTATATATGTCATGTTATTTAGAGAAAATAATTGTTTAGTTTAATGACATCTATAAATAATCTTCTATAAAATTGTAGAATTATTAATTAAAAGATGATATCTAGATGTCATGACATCTATATTACATGACATAACACCAAGATAACAGTGAACCAAACGTCTCCTTAGTATCTTGATTGTATATTTCGTAAGACCTGTTGTAACTTTGTACGATTATTTTTATCTTTTTTGCTTTGTATAATTTTACATATAAATTGAAAATTATTCAAAACAATGCGAAGTAGAATTTTCTTATTATTTTACTTACACGTGTGATGCGGTGTCTGAACCTAACAATTTTTGAACTTAAATCGATGATCCGTATACTTTTTACCGCATAAAAAAGAAAATTTTGAACTCGTTGATTTGTTTTTAAAAACAGTATGTTTCTCTGCTACTAGTTGGGCATGAGATTTAGAAATTGAGATTTTGATCCAACTTTTATATGTAAATAATAAAGTTTATATTATATATATATATATATAATAATAATAATAATAATAATAATAATAATAATAATAATAATAATAATAAACTCTTCTCAACAACAAATAAAAATGAAGGGCAAATTAAATGACCCACTAGCCCACTTCATCAAAGGGCCTCTTATCCTCTGAAAAATAGAATCCACAAAGCAAGCTATGTGCATCATATGTTACACCTACCACTCAAAATCTTTGAAGAGTGGAAATGGCCAATGAGCACTGCAAATTCTTCTCATTGTTTTTCTTTGGACCATCCTTTAAGTGAAATTTATTTTTTTTTTATGAAAAATCTTTAAGTGAAATTTTAAAAAGATTTGAGTGGTAGGTGTAACATAGCATATAGGCCACTCTAATTTAAGTTTATATACAATTAGATTATTTATATTTCAATCTTAACCAAATATATCTCTAGATTAAGAATATATGCACGTAGATCTTTCTGTGATAGCAACTGTACGTTAACAATGAAAACGGTTTTTAATCAATTTTCCTTTAATATAACTCTTAAGTTTTACTCACTCCCCCTTTCTTTCAATTGATTAGAAATTTAAATCAAGAGCAAAATTATCATTTTATGTAATTATACATAGCTAGTTATACAATGAAAGAACCTGTTTACAACCTGTCAATCGAGAGGTTTTTTTTTATATATTAAGTTTAAGATGTGAGAGCCAGACGTACTCATTTACATATAGGACCGAATTGGATATCGAGAGCTACATTCTATTTACCTTTTAATTCATTTTCCAAAAATTTCTCATGCATGCATACTTAATTTGTCCATGTTAGTATAAATATTGGCATTTCACCAGCATATTTAAATATCAATGCATTCATAAAATTAATCTTTTTGGGATAACTAAATTTGAAGAAGGATGATCTGTAAATTAAAATAAATAAAATAATTTTTTTTTCTTGAAAAATTAATTTCTTGTCGTCCTTCAAGACCATTACCAATGCTCAATTGCATTTAAGGGGCCCACAGGGGTATGAAGCTTGCAAACCCTATCTCTTCATCTTTCTATCCACATATCTTCTTCTTTAAATTTCAAGATATAAGCATTGTGCTCATGAAGTCATCAATGGCAATGGAGTAATCAACAACTAAGGATTTTATGTATTAAATTGCTTGTATATTTTCTATCACTTGTAGGGTTTATTCAAGGATATGCATATGATCATGGGGATTAACCTCTTTCCTAAGTTGTGTTTATATAAATTTATATATATACACATGATCAACCTCTTCCTATAGACCTGTTTAGAGTGAGAACTAAAATCAGGATCAAAATAGTACTAATTTAAATAATAATAATAATAATAATTTTTTTTAATCATTCGACACAAATTCTAATATAAAAAAATATTATTTTACTTTACATTCTCAATAATTTTTAATAAAAATATTAACTTTATTTGTTTCACATTTTAGATCAAAATACTTAATTTGAATATTTTGATTTAGAATGTGAAATAAGTAGATATTTTTATTAAAATTTATTGAGTATGTGAAGTAAAATAATATTTTTTATATTAGAATTTATGTAGAATGATTAAAAAAATTTATTTATTATTATAATTATTTTTTTTAAATTAGTATTATTTTAGTCTTCTCCCCAAGAAAGTGCTAAAACTTTTAATTATTTGTAGTGTTTGTAAGGAGTAATGTATATGCAATTCTGCTGCTACTACAGCATCGTTTTCTGCTGCGGTAGCAGCCAAATCAGTCCCCGACGACGCCACAGCAACAGCAACAGCTGCGCTCCCTGCAGCCGTTACAACGGGAAGAGACTTTGTAGCTTCCTTTTCTTGTTTCGATGACACAGAGTGGCGTAGGGGCATGTCCCTCCCACTCGATTTTTGTGCGATCCTCAACGAGGATCAAATTTTTTGTATCTGATGTATCTTTTTACTGTTATAGTATTATAGGCTACGGCCGAATTTCAGTATAGGTTGATGACTTGCATTGGTCCTTTTTTAATTAAAATAAAATCTTCTAATTAATTATATACCTATTTTTTAATTAATTTTAATAAGAAATATAAGGCAAATAATTAACAACATGAAGTGTGAGGAGGAGCAAAGATAATATAGACAAATTTCAAAGATTTAATTAACTACATGTTAATGTGATTTATAGTGCATGTTTGATTTATGATGGTAGATTTGATAATTAAGTAGTTTACATAACTATTCATTCATTGATAGTTTATATAACTATCAATCATCTTAATCTAGCCCTAGGTTTACATAAGAATTTCATCTTTTGACATGGCTACTCGCACACAAGCTTATATAACACTATAATTGAAATAGAGATCTATATATGGCTACAATCGTATTGAAACTATAAGTGGTTTGAAGGGGATGGAGAGTGACTTATAGCTAACTACTAGCTAGGCCTTATAGTGACCCAATACAACATAGTAATAGAAATAAAGGTTTTTGCCTGAGCTCGTTTAATTGGAAGGTTATTTTTTAGCTAGATTATAAGTTTGATATGAAGTAAAATTATTTTAATATTAAAAGATATATAATATGTAAAATAATATTAATTTTAATAATAAAATTAGTGTTGGATATGAAGTAAAATTAATTTTAATATTAGAATTTGTTATGAATTTGAAATATTTATAAAATAAAAATTGTGTTAGTTTGAGCATTGAGCCAAACATGAGCTACAATGATACAAAAGGTAGAAACTTTTAGTAGATTTTTGGTGTAACAAATTAAGTGAAGAAGTTACTAATTAATCACACAAACTTATTGGGCTATAAGTTTCCATGTTCATAAAGTTTGAGGCTAGACTAAAGTGAATAATATATAGACAAAGTTTAGCCATATCAAGATAAATGATATTAAAGCAGACTTCCCACAATACGTTAGTTCAAGGAAACCGTTGGAAGCCGATGGAATTGTAGCAACTTGATCTAAAAAATTTAGTATAAGTCCAATAAATTAAGAAAAAGAGTGAGAAGTTATTGGGCTATATGTGTACAGCGTTAGGCACGCTAACACATTAATTAAAGTACATTTTAATGGAAAAATCATGAGATAAAATTTGAGTTTGAGAAAAAATGGGTAATATCTTGATAGTATTGCGCCAGATTTATGATAATAATATATTGTCTTACGCAAGAAAAAGCACAAATAAAATAGTAAAATAATTTAAATTATATCTCATCATATGAAACTGCATGACCCTTATGCGCAAGGCCACTTGTCACGTAAGCTCAACACACAAATTATCGTTTTAAAGAAAATTTATATTCCATAAATAAGTGGGGTATACGATTTGAACTTGAGATATCTAGATATGATATCGAGTTAAATATTGGTAACTATATAGCTTAAAAAACTAGAGCATATAGACTACAATCCAAAGAACATCATGTAGATATATATATATAGATTGTGCACACCACTAGAACATGACAAAAATAATGACATATTATTTCATGCTCAATATTTCATGCAACAAATGAAATTGTTTTTGATGAGGCACCATGAAATATTTTACTATTTTGTGCACATAAAAAAAGACTCCAACTTTCATTAGCAAAATTAATAAAGAGAGGTTACTTTGTCTGAAATCTCTGCAATGTGCATATATGAGGGGGTGGGTTTAATTTTGGGCCGGCATTTAATTATAATTAGGAAAAATTACATGTACAATATCACATTTAATAATATTACAAAATGTTATACTAAATTTTTAAAAATTATAAAATTTACAAAAAATTTTAATTATGTTATCATAATTATTTTAATTAGTTAAAATAAAATATTCTGTTTGTACACTACAGTTAATTTTTGATATATGATATCCCAATTTTTACAATGAAATAGATCAGTAATAGATAGAACAGTTCATTTTAATTTTTATTAGTTTTTAGATCACTATCAATTCATTCTAAATGACTAAATATCATTATTATTTTGAGTAATCAGATTTTTATCTCATGTAAATTAATAATAAAGATCTAATGTTTCATACCATAATTAAAATAAAAGTTAAATTTGATTAAAATAATGTAATGCAAAATTTATAATATTTATTACATATGATTGTGCATACATAAATACCTTTAAAATTATATATATATATATA
>KZ451980.1:4997118-5093102 GCA_002786265.1 Apostasia shenzhenica
ATATATAGCTTAAAGATATAACTTTTAAATATTTAATTATATAATTATAATTAGGCAAATTTTTACTATTATAAATTATTATAAAATTATTATTTTTAAATAACATCTAGATATCATCCATACTAAATATTACTCTATATATAATAAAAGGATGTAAGAATATTAATATTAATATTAAATTAAATAAGTAATAAGTTGGAGATAATATAAATATTTAAATAATATAAATATCTAGATGGCATTGAGCCAAATGTCCCTTTTAATTAATTAGCAAAATAGAATTTCAAACATTTTATTTATGTTACACTAATGTTGTAACTATTGGGTTGAATTAAGAAACGATCAATTATCTGGTCCAGGTCTGACCAATCAGATCAAGCATCAAACTGGTTAAACAAGTAAATTATTATTTTTTTAAAAATTCATAAAAATAATATTATGCATAAAAATAATATTCAATGTTTATAACTGTAATTTTATGTGTTATATGATTTATTATTATTACCGTAAAACTCCGAATATCATAATAGAGAAAAACCAATTTATTATAATTCGATTTAGTTTGATATATGCTCTAGTTTTAATATCAAACAAGACTAGATGACACGCCAGTTTGCAGTCGAACTGAATGATTCGAACAGTCTCGTCCAATTTTTACAACACTGGGTTACAATAATTAAACTTTTCATGATTAATAGAACGTAGCAAAAATTCTTAAATCTTTTGGGCATAGACATCATGGGAATATTTGTTTGCTAGGTATATATCTTCTAAATCCATAAAATTTAACATTAAATATATTATTTCTAAATTATATATATTTTAATATTCAAATCAATCTTATTTCACAATTAACATAAATTTTAAAATAAAACATATTTTATTTCTTTAAAATTAAATTTTAATTTTATTTCATATATATATATCAAATAAAATTAATTTATTTTAAAATTTTAAAATAAAAAAATTACATCAAAAAATTACCTTTTTATCCTAATTAAAAATAACCAACGAAAAAACATTCACTATTATGAGCTGACTGACAAGTCATCCACAGTATATTTAATGCATATGATGTTTTAATTGCATAAAATCAAAACCAAATCTATACATTTATTCCTCAAATATGTTGAACAAATTTACAAAATAAATTTAATTACTTATTAATTTTTGTATATTTAATTTAAGGATAATTACATCTAGGTACATTTAATAACGTATAGATTCAAGTTTTTAAAATAACATGAGGGTCCCTGAGTTTTAATAAATTATTAAATAGATTTTTTTTATTATTAAAAATTTTAAAAATTACCATTATACCCCTCCCCTATCTCTCTCGCGCGGCTGCCTGCATGCATGACTCTCGGCGGGCCGCGCAGCCTCGGTGTGAGCGGAGATCGGGAGGAGAGAGAAAGAGGAGGCCTCTCTCTCTCCTCCCAATCCCGCGCACGCGAGGCCGCGCTGCCACCGCACCGCTGCCGATGGGCGGCTGCGTGCGTGGGCGGCTATCCGGTGGAGAGAGATAGGCCGCCTCTCTCTCCTCCCGATCGAGGAAGAGAGAGAGGGAGAGTTAAAATGGTAATTTTAAAAAATTTTAATTATAATTTTTTTTTAAAAAAAAGACCCATTTGATATTTATTAAAACTCAAGGACCCGATATTATAATTTTAAAAATGTGCATCTGTGCGTTATTAAGGATTAAACTAAGACCGGATGTAATTATCCCTTTAATTTATCATTAGACTTCTATGGTTATTTTTTGTGCTTAGAATTATGAATTTATGCAAAATTACCAACCAAGAGATTAAAAATCGAAAATCCTGTGAAACAGGTGAAATTAAAACATAAATATTGTCACGTTAATATATACTATGCTAAAATTTCAAAAAATTACATACTTTTTATATTTTTTTTTAACTTATCAGCCACATAATTCAAAATAAAAAAATTAATTTTATTCTATATCTTACATATATATTAAAATAATAGCTAATTTATATCATATCTCTCATACATATCAACACAATAACTAATTTTATTTCACATTATTCATAATTTTTAATAAAAAAATATTTTCAACTTAATTTAATTTTAATCTTATTAGAATTGAATTTTATGAACAAATAGTCCTTTACTATTTGTTTTCAATTTGTTGTCTTTTCTCCACAAAAATAAATAAATAAATCCAAACTTGCTTCAGTTTGCTTAATTGGGCTAGGCCCAAGTGAAGGATTTGGGCTAAGTTCGGCCCACCTAAAGGACTTGGGCCTGCTCGGGCCTGAGATAAGAATGTGAAGCTTGATTGGCTGGCCCACTCTTTCTCAACAATGAGTTCTAATAAAATACCATACAGTTCTTCAATGTAATATGACATAAATTCATTATTTTAGAAAATATTATCTATTATTTTTCCAAAAAAATACCATCAAATATGAACAAATGTATTATTTTATCATTTATTTTTGCCTCACAATATCTCTCCTTTGTTAAGAGCAACATAGAAATTTTAAAAATAAGAATATTTAAAAGTCATTTTAGTTTGACAAAAATGTCTAAAAAAGACTTGTGTGAAATATTTAAGTCGAGCTTAGGACCGATTTAAAATTTTTAATAAATCTAAAAAATTTGGATGATCTCTTAAAAGTCTATAATATGTATCCTAATTAAAAATAATGAGAAATGATGAAATAAAAACTTAAATATGAATGAGACTCAATTACAATTAAGGGATAATTACCTACATGCCACATCATTTAGTTTTATTTATATCTTATTCATCCATTCTTAGTTAATTACGCTATTCACACTCAAAACATTATAAAATCTTATATACACATATTTTAACTTATTTCTATTATAATGAGTAATAATAATTTTTAATAACCTAACTATAGTTAGAATACAAAAATACGACTCGTTCATCATATTATTTTAAGAATATTTAAATATATTTTAAGTGAAATTTCTAAAACCTTAATGTTTAGATGGCGGCAAAGGAAGGAGACCGCGACGTGAATTGATTTTAGGACAAATCAGCGCTTTAGTGTGGTATTGAGGAAGAGAAGAATATGTACCATTAGGGGTAAAAATATAATTTTAATAATTTACTAATAAAATATATTTTTTTAAATAGATTTTAATTAAGTTTTAACTCAAGTGTGTGTATGTAAGCTTTTGTAATATTTTCAGTGTGCATAGCGTAATTAACTAAGAATGGATAGGTAAAGCATAAATAAAACTAAATAGTATTGCATGTAGGTAATTATCCCTACAATTAAATAAAAAAATCAGAGAGCCTTTCGGTAAAATCTCCTATTAGTGGGTGAAATTAGTAAATTTAATCATTAAATTATCATCGCTAATTTTCCTTCTCTTTTTTTCTTTAATATGTTGCATTAATATATACATTAAAATTTATAAAAGATTTACATATATTACATTTAAAGATGTTTCGTTCAATCTGTTTATTTTCAAAAATAAAAATTTACATCAGTCATCTAAAAAATAAATACTTATATATCACACCAAATTGAGGTATGTAAATATAATTAATATATATTTTTAAATGGATTAGATATGAAGTTTTATTTTTGGATTTAAAAATATAAATATTTTTTATTTCGGAATAAATAGATGTAAATATATATCGAGGTTAAATCAGTAATTTTCAATAGTGAGATATGTAAATTATGTATTTTAAGGTGCGAATACGTAAATGGATAGCTCGCTCGGACGCCGCACCCACACCCACATCCACATCCACCGGGATGGATCGCACCAGATCGACGGCGACGGCAATGGCAGAAGTGGCCGCTGCCGAGGAGGAGCTCCGGCGAGGATTTGAAACGCTCGAGGTGGTGCAGAAGGACCCTTCGATCCCCGTCTTCCATATCTACCTGAACCGCCCCGCTCAACGCAACGCCCTCACCCTGCGCTTCTTCTCCGACCTCCCCCGCGCCCTCTCCCTCCTCTCCCTCCTCCCCTCCGCTCGATCTATCGTCCTCGCTTCCCGCGGCTCCCATTTCTGTGCCGGCATAGATCTCTCCGTTCTCCAATCCGCCCCCTCCTCTCCGTCCGCCGATCCCGCCGCCGCCGCTGATCTCCTCCGCCGCCAGATCGTTTCCCTTCAGGCCGCGGTCTCCGCCCTGGAGCGCTGCCGGAAGCCCGTAATCGCCGCTATCCATGGCGCGTGCGTCGGCGGCGGCGTCGATCTCGTCGCCGCCTGCGACATCCGATGCTGCTCTGGCGACGCCTTCTTCGCCGTAAAGGAGGTCGATCTCGCACTCGCCGCCGATCTCGGATCGCTCCAGCGGTTGCCGGCCATCGTAGGTTACGGCAACGCCTCGGATCTCGCTCTCACAGGGCGGAGGATCGACGCCGGCGAGGCGAAGGCTATGGGACTTGTCTCTAGGGTTTTTTCCTCTCCGGCGGCGCTCGAAGAGGCAGTCGATCTGATTGCTAGGGGTAATTTCGGCATTCTAGTTTTTTTTTACATTTTCATGAAATTTCTAATCCTGCTTTTAATTAAAAGTCATGTTTTTTTTATTCACAAATTATTTCCAAAATTTTACTTATTACTCATTTTAATTTTTAAAATTGAATATTTACATCTATCATCCTCAGTTTTAAAGAAAAATACAGTTCATCATAAATTTTTGATCCATTATGGTAGCAAATATTTTTATTTTTAAATTTAAACATTTGTATTTATATATATTTTTTTGATATTTAATTATTTAGTTTAAGATATTTTAAAAATAATATATATATATATAATTATTTTTAAATTAAAATTTAATATTGTAATATAATTCTATTGTTCAGCAAATATCTTTGATTAGAATATTATTTACATGATGGTATATTATATTAGTACTCACATTTCTTTTTATTTTGTCACCTTAATCTGATTAATGAAAGGGGAAATTATAAGTTATTAAAGATTATAGATTCTATATTATTTTTAATAAAATGTTATTATATTTTAAATTATGAGATATAAAATTATAATTTAAAATTTAAAATATTAAATTCTATGCACTAAATCACTTTAATATTAAAAATTAAAGAGCAAATTATATTCGGGCCTTTGAATTTAAGGCATAAAAATGGAGGTTGCCCATAGTGAACGGTGATTTTGACCAGAGTTGGCGGCGAAGTCGGCGGTGGCTGTGATGGGGACTAAGGCGGTGATGCTGAGGAGCAGAGATCAGACGGTGGAGGATGGGCTTGATTATGTTGCCACGTGGAACTCTGCCATGCTTATGTCACGTGACCTACAGGAGGCGGTGGCGGCCCAAATGCAGAAGCGTAAGCCCAATTTCTCCAAGCTCTGATTGATTATAATATTGCATTCCATTAAAAAATGTTATAATAGCATGTTTGGGTACTGCAAAAAAAAAAAAAAAATGTTTGGGTACTGCTTTGTATGAAACAATGTAATAAATTCTAGGGGAAATAACCATCAATTATGCATGGGTTAGTAGTGTTTTAAGAAAATTTGGTTTTTATTTTTTATGGCCTGTTTATTTATAAGATTAAAATTAAATTTAGATAGAAATATTTTTTTAATATTAAATTTTATGTGTGATGTAATATAGATTATTAAAATTAAACCAGGTTACA
This sequence comes from Apostasia shenzhenica, assembly GCA_002786265.1. Taxonomy (NCBI): domain Eukaryota; kingdom Viridiplantae; phylum Streptophyta; class Magnoliopsida; order Asparagales; family Orchidaceae; genus Apostasia; species Apostasia shenzhenica. The sequence continues at coordinate 5,002,744 of KZ451980.1, forward strand.
AACGAGGTCTTAGGGTAATTATAGCTCAGCCTTTGTGATAGAATTATTACATTGTTTTATGTAGATCATTTTTGATGATTTTGATGAAAATTCCTGTCACTAGAGCTAACAATTAATGAAAAAGTAGAAAGGAAGTACAGAACAGAGCACGAAAACCGGTTAGTTCCTCACATATGTGAAATTACTATTAATTTAAGTTAGTGTTGTATTAATGATTTTATCTTGTGTTTATTGATGTAGATCAATTTGATGAAAAGACTAAGCTAAGAGATCAAATCATGAAGAAGATATTAAACAAGAATAATAATCAAAGCATTTAACCTAGAAGAACTTTATGAATTGCAAAGGACAAAACTCAAGTGATCAAGATAAAAGATTAATTTTATTTTTAGTTTTTGTTAGAACTTATGTAAATCTATTAATGGATGTGAAAGTATGATGAAAATACCCTTGATCACATAACTTTGAGACAAATTTAAAAATTATTTTTGCATTAAAGGAGTTAGCTCTAAAACCTTAAGAGTTATGGGTTTGAAGGCTTCCCGTAGACATAAACTTTGTAGTTAATTGTCCATTTTCTCATCGGAACTTTTAATTAACGGAAAGTCAACTTAGCTAAATCTGGTAAAATCGTAAATTTGGATTTGGGGACGGAGGAGTCCTATAAAGATCTCATAGTTCTATCATTCATGGTTCAATCGTAAACTTAATTCATTTAAGTACGTCGATCCGGCAGCTACAAAGTAATTAGGAGCCATGGGATCATGGAGCACAAGTCCTAGGTGCATTGTCTTCAATCGACCCGATCAGCTTAGACTTTCTATATTGGCTTTCCTAGTTAAGGAATTGGGGTTTAGCCAGTTATAATCTTTCTTAATTTTTTCGTAACCAACTCATTGAGCTTACAAGGCAGCATATCATAAGCATGGGAACCTATTATTGAGGGGCAGGCATTAGACTAAGACCTTACGCGAAGTCAACTCCCTAAGGACTTGAACTCTCTGTGGAAAATGCATAACAATGTAGTAAGAGCATGAAAGCCTATTGTTACAAAGATTTATAGTATCTAAGTTACGGGACATTACAGGAGAGCTGATAAGAATATGCAATTCGAGATGCTTGCCCAAGATGATCTAATAGTCGCATGATGGAGGCTTCCCCTACGACAATGTTGTAAAACCAGAGTAGCATCAGGTTCATGTTAAACTAGTCAGTCCAATATAGCAAGAGTAACACAAGCAAATATTAATTCTAGAAATGCAGGTGAAGAAAATACACCCCAACACATCACCTCCAAAGTATACAGAACAAAATTTATTTCTTAATCGGAGATTATAATGTACATAAATAAGATTATTTAATCTTTCATGCTCTAGCTTGTTTCTCTTATCCATGTGTATTCTTTCAATACATTCCAATTCCTTTCACAACCAGAAGACGAAGCAGTTTGACTTAGCAAACGAATTGCTAAGCCTTGTAAATTTGGGGCATCATGTCCAAATGTTTTCGACAACTCATCTACATATCAAAAAAAGAGAGATTAATCCAATACACACTGTGAATATAGTTAGTAAAAAAATTTATTTTGTAGGGACAACTTATACTATTTATTGGACGAATTATTTTACATGTAGTTAGAGCTAGTTGTCGACCAAAACTTTTCTCATGCTCTCAAAACAATCTCGTTTCACCCATTAACTTTGTTTTATTGCAAGCAGCTTTGTTCTCTATCACCTCAAGAAGCTCATTCATGACTTCTAGTTAAGTCTAGGGTTTTGACTTTTGAATTGCGTCGAGCTCGAGCCGTCATCATCAGTGTCGCCTTTCTTACATTAGAATCAGAATCAAGCTCCACAAGATCTACTATATAATAAACATGCTGCCAAGTGGTGAACCCTTTACTTTATAAGGGATATGTTGAAATGAATTAAATCTTGTTTCTATCTACCTCCTTCCTCCCTCTCCTTTTTCTTCTTCCTTCTCTCTGTTCTCTCTTTATAAATTCAAATCAAAGTTCCTAAATTTTAAAAACTAGTGGGCACATTTATCATAAGCCCCTTATGATAAAAATGTTGAAATGTTATGAAATGATCATTTTAATCATGTGATTTTCTATTTAAACAATCCAATATATCAAATCATTTTAAGGATAAACACATTATTAATCATCAAAATCTCACTATTAATGCTAATCACAATAATAACAATCTGCATCTATTTTATATTTTCAACAGAACACAGTCCAAAATAACATTATGAACACAAGCATTAAAATTAGGCATCCAAAGAACCCTAAGGCAGCAATTAGCTTCAAAGATCATATAGAAAGCTACTAAAAGTACTAATTATAGCTGCACACAAACATGAAACAGAACCTCTCTCTCTCTCTCTCTCTCTCTCTCTCTCTCTCTCTCTCCATATATAAAACAACAACAAGATGAAGCTCATCAAAATTCAGTGTTACCCAGAGAGAAAACAGCAAGCCATGAAAATTTAAATGATAAGGAAAAATGTGCATAATAATACATTCTTCTGAGATGACAGTGGCACATGTCTGTTCCTACTGCATCTTTCCCACTAAAAACACAATCTGCTGCAAATATCGAATTAACACTCATGAAAACCTACCGACTAAGCGAACTCGTGTCCTGAACAACATTTGTATCGAGGCGGTTTGAATCACCATTTTTGGGAGCAGGGGCTGATTCCAGCGGTTGCTGGAGCGTCTCCCGGTTCCCACTGCTCCTCCCCCAGCTTGACCGTCTCCGGTGATGCGCCACCATCAATCTGCCATCGGATACCTCTACAGGGATTATTCTGTCTGAATCAAATGGTGATTCTTCCAGCCTGCCTGCCTTATCGTGAATTGCTTCCCTTGGAAGACCTGTTTCAATGTCGATGGCTGAAGCAGCCTCGTGCTCTCCCCAAGCCATGGCCTTCCTTCCCATTTCTATATCTCCAATTCCTTTACCCATGTTTGGGCTCATAAAGCCTCCAGTGGATTGCCGTGGTTGTAGCCCAAGGTCTGATGGAACTCTAGCCCGAAAATTGTTCTTGGAAGGAGGGATACTTGTGAAGAAGATTTCTCTGAAATTTGCCACCACACCAAGGTTGTAAGGATTTGCACGGCGATCATATCGGTATCTAAAGTTCTCGTATGTTGTCTGCAAGAAAGGCAGGAAAGCTATACTAGAACACTGGAATAATAAACTGCACAGCTTATAGGCAAAAAATGAGCACAAGGTGTAACAGTACAATGGGTAAATGTTGTCCAATTTCTTGCCCCATTAACATACCATGATGTATGTAAATACTTAAGTTATCATGTGATGAACGTAAATTTTTCAAATTAATGAATGATATTATGTCTTCGATCCACATTCAGTTAGAAGTGAGTCAACTATAGCAATGCATTTGTCAGAGTATAACAAAAGTTTATATACATCATGATGTTTATGTGTTTTAAGTGTAGACAATGTAGATACTGTGATTCTAATGATTAATATGTAAATAAGAGGACATTTGGTTCAACGTTATCTTGGTATTATGTCATATTATCTAGAGAAAATAACTGTTTCGTTTTATTATTAAAAGAAAGGGGCCCACAAAAAGTCAAAAGAACAGGAGAGGTTAGCCAAATGGTTAGTTGCTTGGTCACCTTTTATGTATAAATGAGATACGCTACTATCCCCAAAAGAGCAAACACATGCTTAAAGAAAAAAAAAGTGAACATGTCAATAATGCGAACATCATAACATCTACATCGACGATGGAAGGCAATCCATTAGGAATCCTTGATCTAGCAACAAGAGAGTTACCATCAAGTCAAGACCCATCAAAAGAGTGATGAAAGCATCACCAAAGCGAACGCCTCATGAAGCTAAGAATAGTTGTTGTAACGGTCGAACTATCTTAATACATAGAACATCAAAAAGGAGATCCCAACTAACAAGTGAGGGGTGATCTGACCTAAGGACAGCCAAAGAATGAAAAGACAGCTCTCTAGTTACTGAAATTCCCCCCTATGTCCATGGCATTCGTGACCACTTCAGTAGCAATTAGAGCAACCTCATGAATGCTAGAAATCAAGACAATCAGCAAAAAGTGAGTCCTCAATCCAACGAGAGCAGGGGGAAACAAAAAGGCATGCATTTAAGTAGGATCATTCAGTTCTCCTGTGAAGCTGTATAAAAAGCCAGAACCAGCTCCAGTCGACCTTGACTTCAATGATAAAAAGAAACATTTCTCACCATGAGGCCAATCGGCCACTCACCTCACTCCATTTGATAGATGTTTTATCACTTTAAATCCTTTTACTTCATGTTTTCAAATACATAAAATTGCACTTTGAATCTGCAAATTCATGTGCTAAACCCTCCTATGGACTACAAATAGGGATGGAAATCCTTTGCATTGACAAAGGCAAAATTAGCCTCTTTGGATCAAAAATATTGTGCAAATTTGTATTTTGCTACTTTGATTTTATTGTGATTTGGTTTCAACTTTCTCTCCTTCCTCTTCCAAAACCTAGTCCCCTTCTCTTGGTGTAGGCTGCCTCCAAGAGAACCTACACTCGTCATTTCTTCTAATTACTTTTCCAAAAATTCTATAGATTTTAGAGGAGGATGGTAAGGAGCCACAAGGTCTAGTCAGAATAGGCAAAGTGCAAGCCTCATAGGATGCCCTTTAGGATTCACGCACAAGGTCTAGTCAGAAAGAAGATGAAGACGAATTGGAACTATTTGAATCTTAAAAGTTAAGGGGACCACTACAGTGAACCATATTTCATGGGAACCATCTAGGGTCCTATAAGAGGCTTGGACCCGATCCTAAGTCATTAGTCTACTCCTTTCTCTCTTTAACATTGTGACTTAGATTGCTCAAATTTACGTCCAAGGAACTCCAATGACAGACAATCGGCATAGACAAACTATCTTAATTGTCCATGCCTCATCATATAGTCAATTAGGTTTCATGCCAACTATCTCTCATTACCCAAGAAAATATATACCCAAACCTTAGAAAAAAAATACGTAAACCTTGGTAAGTACGCTTACTGGCTTTCAAAAGCCCACGTCTAAGCATTAGTAGTTCTAACACCTTATTTTTTCGAAAGAGAGAAGTGGCCTTACATTGCTATACCTTCCATGGAAAGATAAACACTAGAACCTTGTGAAGACACAAACTGCCAAAAAGCACACAACTTCCACAATTTAATACCCATCCATGATTGATCGACCTAAAGAAAAATAATCTGAAAAGCTATTCAATGCAAAACCTCAAGTTGCATGGTGGCTTTTGACACATACATCATAACTTATGTTGTAGTATTGGACATAAAATTATATCTGCCTCAGTTTTAAGGTCGACTTCTAAGACCAAAGCATCGTGCTACAACAACCTACATGTCACCCAACCACGAATCTGACCCATACCCAAATCCACGTAAAACAATTGATATTAATTGCAATGCAATTTATTCCCTAAGTTTTGCTTATACATCAAGTTAAATATGGAATGATTAATCCACCTCATTAAGTAGTGAACTCTAAGTCAAGATAACTTTATGATCATCCCAGGAATCAATCCAACAAACAAAATATGAAGCTTTAACTTAACATGTACCACTTTATGAAGGTAGTTCTTCCAGCTTAAACAAAATTACATGAACTGCAATTACTTGTAGAAACACAAAAATCGGATCAAGTTCAACTTAACATAATTATGGAGAAGCTCATATACCTGGTTAGTGCCGATGAGATATAAATGGAAGACAGAGAGGCCACCAACAAACCAAACTGCTATAAATGTATAAATTATTAGAACGATAGAAGCCGGAGTCTTGCCCATCGCCTTCCAGATAGTTGACTCTTCAGCATCCATAATTTTCTTGATATAGACCCAACAGAAAGCAAAGACATAGAAACAAAGTAAAGTTGTTGTGAAGACAAACATATAAAAGAACCTGTAGTTTCGCTGTATAACACAAAAACAAAAACAAAAAAAGGTTAATAAAGTACGCGAAGAAAATAACAGGATAAAGCAAGAGGAAAACTAATTTAACTGATTTTTTTTTATAGAAATTTTAACTGATAATTGATGCCATGTCCATCATTGAATTTCAAAATATTTGAATTATCCAACCCTTGTTCATTACAATCTTCTGATAAATTGTATATGGTGACTTACTTGCCCAATGCATTGCCCAACCCATGGACAATGGTGATCAAAACGTTCAACACAGTTGTTGCAGATGGAACAATGGGAACAGCGAGGAGGCCGATAAAGCATGCAAGTGTCACAGTACTTGATCTTCACAATGATACCATTAACAATCACATCCTTCATCCGAGGCAAACGCAACTGCGGCGTTTGCACACCACCGGCATCAACACTTCCATCATAACCTTCAGGTTCAGGAGGGCTTGTATTGCGTGGCACTATACCGGGATCTCTTCCAGATGCGAGCAACAAAAGACATAAATCCTGAAATAAAAAGAAATAACGATGACGCTCCGCTGACATTTTCCATGGCAACATCTCGACAAATTGAAAGTGATGAACACCAATTTTAAAAATAAAAATGAGAATGACAACATCTTAACAAATTATTGCAAATAGCCAATCAATCAAGCATACAAATTACTTGTTTCGTCATGCTCATTTTATGTTTTTTGATTAAGGTATGTCCAACATGTGGGAAGGATAGACCGAAGATTGTACAACGGAATTTCTTTCACAATTTAAGGATAAGAAATACCAGAATCTCTCACCTGGGGCTGTTAAATTTATGCAAAACTCGAAAATCGCTCAAAACTCACTCTTATTTTACTCGACAAAAACTCGACCTAATTTTCACTTGACTCAAAGTCCACTTGCTCAAAAAATTGATTCAGCTCGTAATTGACTTAAAATATGTATTTTGATATGTACTTGTGCTTTTTCAATATGTACTTAAGATATTTCATGTACAAATATATGTTTTAGAGAATATATTAAAGAGACTAAAATATAAAAATACATATTATACATATAAACTTAATTTAAATATTATATATAATATACAAAATATGTTAAATGAATATATAAATGTTAAAATAAAATTAAAAATAAGGCTCGATTCAATAGATAATCGATTTAAACTTGAAAATATTTTACTCGATTCAAAGCAAATTCAACTTGAACTTGAAAAGTTTGAGTTTGATTTGAGACCAACTCGCTCAAACTCAACTCATTAAAAGCCCTATTTCAACAAAGGTTAAGTAAGATTTTAGCAAGTCCAATGCATGTAAGATCAGAAGACCAACAACTCAGGTAATACTTCTATATTTGGGATATTGATACGCATGAATTTGATTTCCAAGGGAAAAGTAACTTTATTTCATCCCATAATCAACCAGTACAATACTAAGGAGGTGTTAATACAAACTTCCACAAATGATAACTAAATTAAAGAAAATTATATCATACCAGGTTCCTCGCATACAAACTAAGAAATAACAAATAAAAAATAACTCTGACACACTAGGAAACAAAGCTCATCCTAAAATAAAATATATCTTTAGTAAATTAGCCAAATAAAAGGATACAACCAAGCAGCAATCCACATCATCCATCTTTCTAAATCAGTCTCTAACCACCAATCAAACTAGATCAAGGCAACATAATTACATCTCAACCGTTGGCGATAAAATAAATCATGTATAGAATAAATTGGTAACATGTGCTCATGGTAAGCCCATCACAATGCCCCGTGAGAGAGAGTAATGTTGAAGCAAGCTATTCCTCTTACATTTAAATGACATGATTGTAAGATTACCTGGTAACCTTGGGACAAGGTAAACTGATAATTTTTGTCATATTGTAGCCATCATGTTCCTTAGTGCCCCAGCTTATAAGCGCTCCTCCTAACCTGGGTACATTCTTTGTCGCCTATGTGATATCGTACTATGGATGCCTGCTTATCCACCATTTGACCCAGATACAATCTTACTCAATCATTTGACTAAGGTACAATCGAAATCTATATTAGATAGGCCTGACACCTTTCCACTATGCGTACGTACCTCATTTATTATTATCACCCAAAAAACCAATAAATGGGTGACACATCAGCAAGAAGATATCCAAGTCTTGAAAGGACCTTCAAGTGCAGCTACACAGTTCCCAAGCAGCCAACCCTCATATGCTAGAGCTTCTCACCTACACGAAAATGGATCTTAGAGCTTCTCAACAGGAAGAATAAAGGAGGAAACTCCACAAACCAACTAGCAGTGAGGAATTTCTCAGTTCTCCTTCTTCTAAACCTCCTTACAGTTCTCACTTACATTTTTCTCTTTCAAACTTCTTTTATATGAAAGAATAAGTCAAAGAGGATATTTCCATGATCAAGATGATAGTGGAGCTTACTTTTTACCCACATTAGTGTTTTACATATAAAAAATTATCTCTCTCCATTATTTTCTCCTTCCTTGTCTGTTTTCCACTTTGTTCGACTTACACCTAGTTTGCATATGTTGCTGGCAGTTGTTTCCCTGCAAACTGAAGAGGTACATCGAGGGTGAAAGATTTTGTCATCTACACATACACATATACATACATATATACATACACACACATGCACACACATATTGGGATTTAGCAGAAGTGTTGAGGCACTAGATCCACTAAGATATTGATATGGATCATGCGCAATTTTGCCTCAATATAGTTAGCAATTGCAATATGCTCTACCATTTCAACTTTTCATGTTACTATTCTAGTCATTTGTTTTCCCTTTTTCAGTTTGCTTTATTTTTGTTCAATGACTTCAAATGAATCTGGTCTTCTGTGGATGTGAGATACAAGTCATACCATGGTTTAGGTTTTAATGGTTGTCAAACTGTTACTTCCTACTTGAGCCTTTTGTCGATTGGCTTGTAACAATAGGAAATTAATAGATGAATTTATCACTTTTCCCAACTACACAGGAAAATCCTCTATTCAAGAGATTCTAATTCAAGATTCACGGTAACTGCCAACGAATCAAACTTCCATGAGTTGAAAAAGCATCATGTAGGTGAAATTCATAGAGGAATTTATCACTCTTCCCATCCACAGGAAAATCCTCTATTCAAGAGGTTGTAATTCAAGATTCAAGGTAACTGTCAATGAAATCAAATTTCTATGAGTTTTAAAAGCACCAGGTAGGTGTAAGGCCCTGACTAACTATAAAGTTTATTTGTTTTACTCGGCACCACAAGGCGTTGTTTCCAGCATCATCATTCCAATCTTCTCCAGATAATTTGTCTCCTTTCATGAGTTATGTCGAAAAGCACTAAAAACCAGGGCAACGATTATTTGTGATGTAAAACAAGTCATCTTGGGATTGCTTACATACTTTGGTGAAATCTTTCCAATTAATTTACTCAACCACTGTTTGAAAAAAAAAATTGTGACCTAGATCTCCTAATGCATTTAGATTGTTCTAATCTATTGGCTGTTTCTTAAACAATCAGCAATCCAATCTTATTTTAATCGTGAACCAGCTTGCCTTGCAAGTGATTGAATTCCCTAATCGAATCTGAATAATTTAAATAAAGATATCCAACATGCCATGATACGCATATGTACATTGTTGATCCTAACTTTGCAAATTACCCGCATTAAAAAGGCATTACATAGTAGGCTACTTTTCAGGGGAAAAAAAAAATAACAAGGGGACAAAAAGAACAAACAGGAATACTCACATATAAAGTGAATGCCACAGCAACAACCGTAATAGATATACCCCAGTGATGAGGAAACTTATCTATTAGTTTTCTGGCAACAAATACACAAAAAATAGCAACAGGGGCGAGGATTAGGAATATAGTCAGAAAGAGTGACCTCACATCTGGTCCAAATATGAACCTTCCATTAAGAAGAAACACCTGCAAAGCATGAAAGGATTCTCGGAATTAAATAATATACAAAGCCAGGAAAATATAGTCAGGATATGGAGAGAAAAAGCACAAAAAATGGAATCTACATCAGAAATGGTATCATTTAGCTAAACTCTTTACTGAGTGATTAACTCCAGTACCATGTTAGTACCAAGTTAACTTAAAAAATACATCAAACTGGATTATGGATGTCTTTCAAAAAAGAGAAACTTTAGCCTCCAGCAACAGTTTCAAGCATTACTAACATAACCATGATAAAACAAAGTTAACTGAGTATTAAAATATAGCTACATCTATTATGATGCTTCCTAATTCAGAGCCTTCCTCCTTCATTTTACATAAGACAAAAGCCAGCAGAACGAAAGCCTTTAGCTTATAAGGTCAATTAAAAAGTAATTTTAACTAAAGCTAAGTCTTCCACATATAATTCCACATACTCTTTTAAATTCTTCACCACCAAGTAAGTATTATGTTTGTGACACAGAGACGTTTGAATTTTGCAACTACTTCGAATACTTACTTGATCTATCTTTGTCTCCAAATCTACACAAAAAAAAGTTCATTTATACTCACTTTTATATAATCCCTATGCCCAATACCACAAGAAACTAATAATATGTATGCTTAAATATTTACATAAATGTATGTATATAAAGATATCCTATTTCTTAAGCCGGCCAATTAACTCAGTTGAGTTGAACACTGACTTCCCAATCTCAACAACAATAATCACAATGAACCATATTCTGGGATAGTAGTTCTAAATCTATAGCCAAAACCATAAGATGTTTCAGCGAACTTTACCAAACCTCATAACAAACAAAGCACTCTTTTAGGTTAAGCAGAATCAAGAGAGACAATGAGATAACTTGATAAATAAACTTCTTTAAGATTGAAATCTTTCAAGCTGTCATATATAAATCCAGGTCCTGGCTTTAAAGTATATAAATCAAGCCCCTTCCTGCCTGGCTTTCCCCAAGCTCAAACCCCATCGTCCCTGCGTCCAATTCACAAAACAAAACCTTTCCCTATACTCATAAGTCATTATGCGTTATGGATAAAGAAAAAGATCCACTTACGTTGTTACCCTTCCAGACCTGATAAACCCTCGGAGCCATCGTGCCCGCCGGCCCCTCTGCGCCGGATCCCGGCGTACGGTTCATCTGTACGTTTTGCATTCCACTGCCCTCTGATCTCTCTAAAATCCCTAAAATTCCGACGTAAAACACCTCGACAAAAAGGAAAGAGGCCCAATCGCCTCTCCTAGGTTGTTCGCCGCCAGCAGTCACCGGATCTATAGACCTTGGCTTGTCCCCGATCAAATCGTATTCCTCAGCCTCCGGCGGCGCCGCCCTGGCCGGCGTTTGTTTACTTGGATTGGAGAGACGAATTTTCAGAATGCAGCTTTTGGCACGATCGGCGCACTAGTAAAAGTTTCGTTTTGAGCTTCTCTCTAATGGAAGCTGCTCCTTAGATGCACCGACAAAACGGACCCTCAATTATGACTCTATCCTTATAGTTTAGGGAACAAAGGGAAAATTCATCACGTGTTATGATCAGGTAATTTATTTCACATGGGTCCCAACTTTTATAAATTCAATATTTTACCCTTCTAGCCCTACTTTTAAGTTATTATACAAAACAAATTTTCATATTAAATAAATAATATTTTAAAATTTTATATAAATTTTATTATTAAAATTAATATTAGTTTATATCTTATATAAATTTAAAATTTAAAATTAAATTTATTTCAGTACATTTTAAAATTTATATTAATTTTATTAGATGATTTTTTTTTGATAAATTTTTAGATATAATGTAATAATATAACTATTTGATCATAAATCTTTCGATCCTATCTTGAGAAAGGCATTTTGAATGATTTCAAAATTTGAATATTGGAATGCTCCTCAAAATTCAAGTACTCAAACGCAATTTTATTTTTAAACTTAAATCATTTATGATCACCCGACCTCATTAAATAATTTGTAAAAATAAGAATTTTTCTTAATTACTGATTTAGTTTATCATAGTACAAGTGTCTTTTTGCGATTAAAAGGTTTGAAAAAATCAAATAAATGAAAATTCAGAAAATTATTTTTCTGAAAAAAAAAATAATTTAATAATAAAATAAATAAAGCAAAACTAGAGAAGTCAATGTCTGATCCCATAAAAAAAAGAATAGCTTACTGTTTCTATAAATTTTGGGAGTACATAAATTTTTGGAGTAGGTGAAATTTTAGTTGATATTTATCGAGTCAAAGTCAAAATCAAAATTTATCGAGTAGTAAAAAAAATCTTGTTCAAATTTAAAAGTAGATTTTATAAGACAACAACAAAGCCAACAATATTATATAGTGTCGAGTGCTATAGTCCACAAAGTAAAAATATTTAAATAAAATAAGTATAGGAAAAATGAAGATACTAAAATAAATAGATGAGTATATCTGTAAGAATATTAATGTAATTTTAATTGAAGATAAATTTAGATATAGTCAGCGTAGATGATTTGAACATATATATTATAGACCGATTGAAGTTTCAGTAAGAAGATCTGAGTTATTGGATCTTTATCCATATAAAAAGAGAAAGAGAAAAATCATAAAAAAGATATGTCAAGAACTATAAGAAATGACGTTGTATGCATAAAGCTAAATGAGGAGCTCTTATTTAATACAGTACAATGAAAATAAAAATTTTATGTAATCTACTCAACCTAGCGAGATAAAGAATTAGTTGTTATTGTCGTAAGACAACATCAAAATGAACCTTCCTCTACTTGATGAGGGCAACTCCGAATGATCGAATAGTTTTAAAGATGTATTTATTAGGGGTGGCAATATATGATCCTGCCCGAACTTGACCTCGAAATTTCAAGTATGGTGCATGAATTTTGACTCATTTATTAAATGGGTTGGGTTCCAGTTGAATATGATCGGTTGGCTTACTCATTTATCAATATTTATTTTTTGGGTCGAATTCAAGTCATCGTTTTTTACTCATTTTTAGAAACATGTTGAGTTCGAGTTGAGCTATTTCGATAGGGTTGAATTTGGGGTTCGGGTCAACTTATTCATAACGATATATTACACAATCTAGAAATTTCATTTTGAGATCAATGACATTATTATTCTCTTACGAGTTAGTTACATTTTTTATGGGTTCAATAAATAGATCATACTCAAATGGCAAGTTATTTGATTTGGTTCAATTGACATGATTTAAAAGTTAAATCGAGTGAAGATTTCGTGTTATAAATGAATCGAGTGGTTGGGTTGATCCGAGTAATTTACAAACGATCTGACTCATCTGCGATCGAGTTCAAACTATAAGCCAATCATACTTGGTTGAACCATAGTTAAGATCGAACCCAACTCATTGAACTATTTGCATATATTTGAATGACATTCAATATTATTTGTATATAATTCAAACTTTGCATTAATCATTCAAGCAATATTGATGATGTTATTGAACTAATTTTCTTCAATTTAAAATCAACACCCCTTTCTGAAAATGTCTTGCTCAATGCATGCCATGTGGCTTTGCTTATAGGCACCAATACTTGTGGTTTGGCCATTAGCATAGTGATTTTATTTTATGACCATATATACATAATTATGTAGATAGTTTGATTAAATTTGAAATAAAAAGCCTTTTTTTTTGTTAATATCGAAGAAATCAAAAGTTATGTGTTCGAGTTCAATGCAAATTGTTGCGGTCTTCTCCTATTTTTGTAGAGAAAAACTTACCTGAATACTAAGGGACCTCAAATTCGAGTTATGCCGCTACAATTTTCAAGTAAAATGAGAGAAATTATATTGTTCGAAGATAAATAAAAAAAGTTCAATGTAAATTGTTATGACTCTGTTCTGTTTGGCGCAAGGACCAAATCAGGACCAAAGTGATACTAATTTAAAAATAATAATAATAATAAATAAATAAATTTAATCATTCTACACAAATTCTAATATAAAAAAATATCATTTTACTTCACATACTCAATAATTTTTAATAAAAATACATACTTTATTTCACATTCTAGACCAAAATATTCGAATCGAGTATTTTGGTCTAGGATGTAAAATAAAATTAATTTTTTTATTAAAAATTATTGAGTGTGTGAAGTAAAATAATATTTTTTATATTAGAATTTGTGTAGAATGATTAAAATTTTTTATTTACTATTATTATTGTTGTTTTTAAAATTAGTATCATTTTGGTCTTGATTTGGTCCTGATTTAGTCCTCGCGTCAAACATGGCCAAATATTTCGAACTAAATAGTCACACATTATTAATGTTATCATATTCTTTCAATTCAATTTCTAAATTGTGTTGCTTCATGGCTAATGCGACCGAAAGCCATTGACCGTGATTCTCCCTTCAGAGGGTATAAACATTTTTGTTTATAGGACACTTGTTATGACGTTCATGATCAAAGAGGACAAAAAGTAGTCAGTTTTTTTCAGTTCTCCCTCACCGATTCTAGCAACACGATGAATTATAAAATTTACGACTTATGATGATGTTCTTTTATTTGAATCGACTTATTTACAATTTTATGTTCTTTGAATGGTATTAAGTTAAACTTGTTTGACCTAAAACTAATTTCTTAGCTTTTTTTCTTTACATTAATTTATTCAGCACAATTTTATCGACTAAGGTTCTGGACATTACCAGCTCGCCAAACCTAATTAAGTCGATTTGAATTTGAGTTGACCTAAAAATTATTCGAATAAGTATGATCGATTCACAAATTTGGGCCTAGTAATTAGTTCATAATAAGTTAGAGCCTTCATAATAATTTTAAACAATTTAGCTCTACTTTTAGGGTACTCTACAATAAGTAGGTTCAATCAAGAACAAAATAGACTAAAGTGTGATCCAAATTAGACGAGTTCAATAAGAAAACATATAACGATAGAACTCAGTAGTATACCCTAAAGAAACGCGTTGAAAATTTAGCTACCCAACTCGAATCAATGTCGTTATCATCTATACAAAATCAGTGCTTTTAAAACAATGAGTTATACATCGAGTCAAAATTCATCTAATAATCACTTTAATTCTATTTTATTCGAATTTGATTTTGTTTTTTTTCTTGAAGTCAAACTCATTTGAAAATAAGATCGACTCATTAATGCATAACCCACTTGACATATGAATAAGCATTCATATTTAGACTTCTTCGGTGTATTTCAAAGAAATTTTAAAACTTAGACATTATATACACGTTATAATATTTTATAATGTTACGTATAAGATATATAATATAAAAAATATTTTAATAATAAAATAAAATTGACTGTTAGTTATATTTGATTTGATTAAAAATTAAATAAATTTTAATTGACTCAATCAAAAAATTTGAGTTAGAACATTTGAGATCTACTCAGTCAAACTCAGACATAACAATTACTTAGGCAAAAATTATAATGTGGTTCTTAATATATTTTTAAAAATTATAATTTAATATTTCAACTTCGCTAAGTCTTTATTTTAGGTCCTAAATACCTAGAATAATAATTATAATTTGGTCCTTTAACTATTTTACTCTTCTCTCATAACCTTAGGCCCCGTTTGGTTCGAGCTTTAAACAAGAAAAAGTAAATATTTTATGTTTTAAATTATTGAACAGAACTACATTAAATTTTTATGTTCTTCTTGTCATATTCTTGTCTGCTTTTGCTCATTGTCGTTATTGCGCTAATATTATTACTTTGTTAACTTATTATATTTAAGTAAATTAAATTAATTAAAATTTTATTTAGGGGTATATTTACTCTCTCACTTTAGACCCATATTGATCCTATACTAAATTTCTAGAATAATAATTATAATTTAGTTCCTTGATTCTTTTAATTTTGATGTGATGAGGTACTAAAAAATTATAATTTGATACTCGAATTTCACTTAAATTTATTTTCAGTCCCAAATTTTCATTTGGTCTCTTTTAATTTCTTTCTTTTATTTATATCTAGGCTGCTGAGAGAGAGGAAAAAGTTATGGGATAAACATTACTTGAAAAATTATAACATAATTCCTCACTTTCTATAATATTAATTTTAGATCCTAATTTTTGTGTAAGAAAATAAAATGTAATTCTTAATTTATTTTATTTTTTGACTTAAATTTTCATAAATTATAATTTAGTACTTCAAGTTCTTTAAGTCTTTATCTTAGGCCCTAGATTCTTAGAATAATAATTATAATTTGGTCCATTAATTTTTTTAATCTTGATGTGATCAGGTACTAAAAAATTATAATTTAATACTGAAATTTCACTTAATCTTGATCTTTGTTCCAAATCCTTATTTGGTCTTTTAATTTCTTTTAATTTTACTATACACCCTAAGAAATTATAAGTTAATAGTTGGCACCTTGGTTTCTCCCGATCGATCAGTCTTAGGTCCTAAATTCTTATAATAATAAAATTATAATGTGCTCTTTTAATTTTTCTTAGTCTTGATCTTGCATTCTAATTGTTTATAAAAAATTATAATTTGATCCTCTAATTGTATATCTTAGCGTTTTGTAATAAGTTCATATAAATTCTAAAAGTAATTCCAATTAAGTTCTTAAGATTTGTTTACTTTGGCGCAGAGGTCAATAAATGTCAAAATATGTTATATAAGTCCGAAAAAATTAATAAAAGAGTTATCATGGTCTCTTTGTGACAAAATCTATTAAATATTTTTAAAATGATAAAAATATCTTTACTTTATTAATTTTCATCGTCGTCGGCTCCACGCAGGCTTGTCAGATCTCATCGTCCGTCGCCACGACACAGCCAAGCTTTGGCCTTGCGTAAGATGTAATATTTTATTAAAGAATGAAATATTTTAGTGTAGGATGTGAACTTTAAATAGTTTTATTAAAAATAATTGAGTATATAAAATAAAATAAATTTTTTTATATTAAAATTTATATAGTATACTGGCTCGCACGAGCCGTAACTGAGTTTATCATAAATTAATATAAATATCGAAGCACTAGCTAATAAAATGTTTGGAAATTTTTTTTATTAAAAGAAAAAAAAGGTAATGCTACATAATTTATGAAATAATATAATTTCTTTTTAAAAAAAAATAATTATGATGCATTTTCTTCCCTTGACATATCCCACAAGCAATTTCCTTTGACAAACTGTGGTTATCTATAGAAAAATATTTGATAGCAATATTACTAAATTGTCCTCTATTGTCACTTTTTTAGTTTGAATAATAAAGGTTAAGAAATGGACCTAAATGGAAACAAATAACTATTGAGGGAAAAAAAACTATTGAGGGAAAAGAAACACAGTAATTTGCCTCCAAAAATAGCCCATATTTGTTGAACTGCGATGATCAAATTAGGACCAAAATAATACTAATTTTAAAAATAATAATAATAATAAATAAATTTTTTTAATCATTCTACACAAATTCTAATATAAAAAAATATTATTTTACTTCACATACTCAATAATTTTTAATAAAAATATATACTTTATTTCACATCCTAGACTAAAATATTTGTGTTCAAAAATTTTGATCTAGGATGTGAAATAAAGTATATATTTCAAATATTTTGATCTAGGATGTGAAATAAAGTATATATTTTTATTGAAAATTATTCAGTATGTGAAGTAAATAATATTTTTTTATATTAGAATTTGTGTAGAATGATTAAAAAAATTTATTTATTATTATTACTGTTGTTTTTTAAATTAGGATCATTTTAGTCCTGATTTGGTCCTTGCGCCAAACATGGCCCTCATTAAAGCCATGGCCCTCATTAAAGCCATGTTTAATGCGAGAACTAAAATCAAGATCAAGATGATATTAGTTTAAACAACAATTATAATAATAGTATTAAGTAAAATTTTTGTATAATCATTATATATAAATTTTAATATAAAAAATATTATTTTATTTTATATACTCAATAATTTTTAAAATATCAATTTTATTTTACATCTAAGACTAAAATACACACAAAGGTAAGAACATAGATTTCTCTCTTCATAAATTAATATAAATGTATTTATTTAGAAATTATAAAAAATTTATAATTTATTATTAAAAATTAAATATTATGAAAAAATCATACATATATATATATATTTTATATTTACAGATTTTATCACAAGTTTAAGTATTTAAGATTTCTTTTATATCTAAGGTATTATTTAGTTTGAAGATTGAATCTTGGAATAAGAGAAAAATAATTTTTTATTTTATAAATTTAATGAAAAAAATTAATTTAATATTAAAAAATATGTAAAATGTGAAATAAAGTTAATTCTAATATTCGTATTTATATTGAATGTAAAATTAAATTAAATTTTACAATTGAATTGTGTTTAGCAAAAAAAAAGCTCGAATCAAATGAGCTCTAAATATTTCATTATTCTTGATGCATGAGCTACAATATTAGTTATAAATACTTAAATATGTGCATTTTTAAATAAAAATTACAATGTAGCATTTAAAATTGATCTGCTCCATTAAAAAAGACCTATATGAAATAATTTTTAAGTAGATGAGTTGACTTGGCTGGCTCAGCTTGAATCGGCAAACTCAGCCTAACTTGGATGAGTCCACTCAACTCGGCAGACTCGGCCATATAACTCGGCCATATAACTCGGCCAACTTGGTGTTGAATCGGCTGAGTCGCTCAACTCAGCCGACTCAACCAATTAACTCGGCCAACTCGGCTGTCGACTCGGCCGAGTTCCACTGACTTGGCCAGGTTAACTCGGCTGAGTCGACGGCCGAGTTCCCGGACACGGTTTGCTAACACGAGAATTCATATTTTCACTTAAGCATAGACATAGTGGAATGAATAGAAATAACTTTCCTTAAAAGAAAATAAGAAAAGCTGAACACTCAGATGGTATAATACTGATGCTACTCGATATAACAATAACTTATTTTGTAATATTTTATTTTTATTTTTAAGGGTATTATCAAAAACAAATTTCTTATTTTTAAAGTAATTTTTTTAAAAATTTTTTTCAATGCCGTTTTGTATAATATTTTGTAAACTTTTATGTAATTAATTATGCGGAGTTACTTCATATATATATATATATATATATATATATATATATATATATTATAAAAAAAATTTATATCGAGTCAGCTTGCCGTCAGCACATCGTCAGCTTTCGCCATGTGTCCCATTGCGTCAGCAGAAACTTACACTTAGAAACGTTAACAATTTTAATTTGCGATTTTAACCTCCATAGTTAACATCCAAATAACAAAATAAAGAGATCCTATTGGTTAAAAGTGCTGCTAATTCCAAAACAATTTAAATGATTACATGTTTATTAAAAATTCTAAAATGAATTTTTAAATTTAATTTGAAATTAATTAAAAGTACGTTAGTTAATTTATTCTTTTAATTTCTCATTAACAAAAATATAGAAAGATTTATATATATATATACATCCTTAAAAAAATTCTTAAATGAATATTTACATCTATAATTCTATATTAGAGATGAAAAAATATAATTATATATCTCTCAAAATTAATTAAGGTAAACTTTATTGAGTGATAAAAATAAATATATATTTTTTAGTTAATAGATGTATCTATTAATTTTTGAGCTTTAAAATGAATTCATTTTCTTCTTAAAAAATAAAAATATAAAAATTTCTAAAAATTTGACTGTAAATTAACAATAAAAAATTAGAACTTATTTGAACTAAATTATAAGAAGAATCCTTAATCATCTTTATTTATTTTATATCTCTAATCACATAAAATTTACTTCTACATTGTTCATGCATGTAATGTTTGAAACTCAAAACTAACTAAAACTAAATGTATAAATATTTATAATATTTTTAGTCCTAACATCATGTACATCAATAACATGATAAAAAACAATACTTATAAATGTATGTACATTACTAATTATTTGATTTATGTTCCGTATATGGAACTCAATAATTTGATTAAAATTTACCCGATTACTTAAAAATTAAAATTAACATAAAAATAGAATAATAAATAGAAAAAAAATTAAAGAAAAAATTAGTTCTTTTAACCTTTAGTTAATTCACTTTGAATTAAACTATACAAATATAAATCAAAATTAACTATCACTTTATACAAATAATCAAATCTATTAAGTTGGCAAAATATAAAAAGTTAATAATTATTTATCAAATTCACTCTAAGTATCTATGAACTTTAATTGGTTTGATCAGTCGAACTAGAATTTAATTGACCTAGTTTGGTCGAACCATAATTTAAATTTTATAGACGAGTACTTGATCAATATAGTATTTAGTTTATGATCAAATTGATTCAACTTATTGGTCGGTCCGATTCTCAGAACTTAGGATAAATATTTACCTTGATCATCTTTCATGCAAATTAAATAGAACTCCAATTCCCATTCCTCTAAACTTCTCCTTTTATTTTATTTTTTTGAAATAAAAACCTCTACAATAGGAAAAGTTATTGGGTTCGGACGGCGCACCGTCCGGAACCCATTCAGAGAGCGCCACGTGTGTCATACAGCTGGGTCCGGGCACACATGGCGCCCTCTGATTGGGCGTCCGAACGGTGCGTGCGGCGCACCCAATAATTTTTCCCTTTGAGAAGTTATTGGGTTCGGAGGGCGCACCGTCCGGAACCCAATCAGAGGGCGCCACGTGTGTCATACAGCTAGGTCCGCGCACTTTTCGGACACCTAATCAGAGGACGCCTTGTGTGCCCGGACCCAACTGTATGGCACACGTGGCGCCCTCTGATTGGGTTCCGGACGGTGCGCCGTCCAAACCTTTGTAGAGGTGGAGAAGAGAGGGAAGAACAGCATAACTTGAGTGTAGCTCACGCCTCTTTGCACTCTTTCACTCTTCCCCCTTCCTTCTCCCCTCAACCTTTCTCTATATAGAACCTCCCATTTCTCCTTCCCTCTCCATGTCCTTCCTCCTCTTCTCTTTCCCACCATAAAATCATGGGCTCTTCTTCATCCTCCGCCAATCCAGCCAACTCTATATGACAAAGAAGAAGAAGAAGAAGAAGAAGAAGAGAATCCCCTCATGAAACCATCCATGGAGATCAAACTCCCTCCGGGTTTCAGATTCCGCCCCACCGACGAAGAGATACTTATCCAATACCTCAGAAGAAAGGCCTTCTCCTCCCCCCTGCCGGCCGCCATCATCTCCGAACTTGATGATCTCAGGAAATATCATCCTCATGATCTAACAGGTATATATATATCACATATGATCTCATGAAATACAAACAATTAGTCAGAGATTTCATTAACTTATGGTCTGCAATAGGCGGGTTTGGAGGAGAGAGATACTTCTTCAACCTCAGAGAGGCCAATGAAAGAAGAAGAAGCACCATCAACCTGTCAACAAGCTGCTTGGGCTACTGGAAGGCTGTGGGGAAGGAGAAGATGGTGGTTTCTTCTTCAAGAAGAGAGCTCTTGGGCATGGTGCAAGCTCTAGTCTTTCATGGTGGAAAGGATTTTAATGGATTCCACACTGAATGGTTCATGCATGAGTATAGGCTTGCTACTAATGGAGATGTAAGTTTCAGTATTCAATGATCAGAAATCTTCATTCTTAACTCAAAGGTAGAGGAGAGCTCATGTATATTACCTTGAGCTCAACTTGAACTTGTCTTGAGCCCAAAGTTAAAAACTCTTGTCATAGATAATTGAGCTAGTAATGTGCTATAACGAGTACGATCATGATCTTTTAAAAATGTGCTCAAGTTTGTTCGTTAAACTTGACAAACTAACATAAACGAACCGAATATCATTCTTCAAATTCTCAGTTCACTTACATGACCTAATTAGTGAAGTGTTATGGCTTCTTGGTTGCAGAAACTGGTAGCTTCGGGCAAAGAGTGGATAGTTTGTCGAATTTTTGCGAAGAGAAGAGGCTTGAAGAAGAAGAAGAAGGCTAAAGAAATTCAAACTTCTCCATCTTCTTCGGGTTCTTCGAGCTGTATATCCTGTCTCTCATACGAAGAAGAGAGTCAAAATGGAGAAGAAGCCATGAGCAAGCTTGCTGCTTCATCAGCTCCTCAGCTCTGAATTCATATTTCATTTCCTGTAATCTGATTAGAGAACTGAATCTATCAACAAAGTGGGTTGTTAATTTGGTTCTTAGCTTTAGCCATTTGTGTTAATTACTATTCTGAAGATAACTAGTTCGCACCTGAAATCGAGCCGACAAATTAGTTCAACCTGAAGCCAATATGTATGTTCAATTATTCTTTCATTTTATGTAAACGGGTCAAGTTCAAGTTATAATTAGATCTTAAAATAGATAATTGTATACTAAACTCACAGGATAAGATTATAACTTAAGCGGAATCAACTCAAAATCGATCAATTTAATTTCAAGTTGAAACTGATTCACTTGAACTCATCTATATGTAAGCCCTAATTTGGCAAGATGGTAACCAAAAGGAAGATGAATTTATGAGAAGAAAAGAAGATCCTTTGAACTTTTTTGAAACTAGACTGTGCCATTAGCACTAAACTAAAGCATTAAAGCATAAAAATCGTCCAACATATCCTTTCAAGGATGATACAAAGATCAATGGGAAGGGGCGCACTCCCAATAAAATTTGCCTAACATAGTATTGTGCACCAGAAAATCAGTCGTGATATTTATGTTATGTAGAGCATATGTAACTTTGTAAGAATAAAATGACATCACTAGTAGAATATTGGTCTTTTACAGCAGTTAAAAACCGCTGTAAAAGACCGCAAACAAACCGCTTTCTATGCGAGTGCTGTAAAAGGTCTGGTCTTTTGACAGCGGTTTTGAACCGCTGTAAAAGAGTAAGCTTTTACAGCAGTTATCTTAAACAACCGCTTCGGTCCAGATATTAACGTAGTTAGCATAATGAATTTGCGCTTCATACATAAATTGGGTGGCAAATTGTATATAATTAAAAGAACTGGCCAACAACTGTGCTAACTGCTCTGAACACTATGCGGATTAAATCCATCAGTATACAGCCCAAGTCTTAAGTTTCTAGGATCTTCGGCAAAATCTTCATACATAAAATCAAAATATTTCCATTGCGCTGAGTCTGCCGGGTGCCGCATCATCCGATCACATATGCGACCTTCACCATCAGCGTGCCATGTAAGATTCTTTGTATGTTCTTCATTACGAAATAATCGCATAAAACGTGGTATAGATGACAAATACCACATAACCTTTGCTGGAACACCATGCTTTTCCTTAGTGTCATCTGCACATAACTTCCATCTTGATTTTCCATATTGTGGACACTGATTTAAATCAATATATTCAATTTTATATAAAACACAATCGTTAGGGCATGCACTGATTTTTTCGTAGTTCATCCCTAATTTACAAATTATCTTCTTTGCCTCATATGTTGAAATCGGAAGTTGATTTGGTGCAGGTAATATTTCTTTTAATAACTGTAATAAATCAGAAAAACCCTTATTGCTCCATCCATTAGCTGCCTTCAAATTATACAATCGCATTAATGCTGAAAGTTTGGTGAAGTTATTGCAATCGGGAAATAAAGGTGTTCTAGCATTTTCTAAAAATTCTTCAAATTAGTCAGATTTACGAGTAAAATTATCTTCAACATTCTTAGTTAAATCATCCAGTCTATCTTCTTCTATTGTGTCTTCAACGTTCACATCAATATCCGGATTAACTGTTGAAGAACTTCTTACCTGTTAATATTTTCAATTCTTGGAGCTCCCCCATGCCAAATCCACTATTCATAGGTCGCATCAATTCCGTGAAAGAAAAGGTGATCTTTCACTGTAGATGCACTGAAAAGTTTCATATTACTATATTTCAAACACGAACACCTCATATTTTCTTGAGAAGAAATTGAATTATTCAATGCAAACTCTATAAATTTTTTGACTCCATTGCTATATTCAAATGATCGTCTATTCATTTTCATCCATGGTCGATCCATTGGTTAATTTCTTGTAATAATTATACACATATACACATATATAACATAATCTAGATTATTACTTTTAAAGATGATAAATTTTAAAAATATATTTTAAATAAAAAGAACACAAAATTAAAAAATATATTCAAACATCACTTAGCGGTCACTCTTTACTATTTTTGATCATGGGTCATCACATAATCTATTTAAAGGACTTAATCTTCTAAAAAATAAGAAGTTATCTACTCATGTCAACTCTAACTCAAACTACTTTGCTACCATACAAATCTAACTCATCAAACTTAGTAAGTGGTTCAAAATACAACTTGAATCTAGTCGATCGACTATTGTTAGGTTGAACTGAGCCCGGAATCTAGTGATATATATAAACACTGAAACATCTGTTAGTAGCAATTAAAAGGCTCACTGAACATAACTGATCAGGCTATTTATTCACTAAGATCAAATGCATGATTCTATTGAAGTCTATGGGAGGGTTGAGAGGAAGTAAAAAGAAGTAGAACAATAATAAAATGAAGAAATAAACTCAAAAAATATCAACATGTTACATGAGGGAATAACAGTGAGTTTCAAGATTTACCGAAGAAATGAAGTAACCGTCGACGGTGTGGAGTCGTCGGCAAGGAAGGATCAATAGCGAAGTGGAGTCCTCAGTGAGTAGGCCACTCGTCGACTAGCTGCACTAGTGCAAGATCAAAGAACACGATGGAATGACAGTGAGTTAAAAGATTTACTAAAGAAATGAAGTGACTGTCGGTAGTGTGGAGCCGACAATGTGGTGGAGTCGTCGGTGAGGAACGATGAACAGCAAAGTGGAGTTGGCGAGGAACGATGAACAGCGAAGTGGAGTCGTCGGCGAGGAACGATGAACAACGAAGAAGAGGCCACTCGATCGTCAGCAAGCTACGCTAGTGCAAAGAATGGAGAGTGAGACGGACCCGATCGACAGGGCAAGATTTATTTTTTAGGGCAGTTTTTGTATAGCGGTTGACTTGGTCAACCGCTGTAAAAGTCTTTTACAGCAGTTGTTTTTGTCAACCACTGTAAAAGATTAGATTCTTTTACAACGGTTGACTAAAACAACCGCTGTAAAAGAGCTTTTACAACGGTTGACCAAGTCAACCGCTGTAAAACATCACTATTTGACAGCGGTT
This sequence comes from Apostasia shenzhenica, assembly GCA_002786265.1. Classification (NCBI taxonomy): domain Eukaryota; kingdom Viridiplantae; phylum Streptophyta; class Magnoliopsida; order Asparagales; family Orchidaceae; genus Apostasia; species Apostasia shenzhenica. Next base: position 5,027,771 of record KZ451980.1, read on the forward strand.
GCCTAAAGCAACTGCTGTAAAAGATCGCGCCATCCTTTTTTAAAGCGGTTGATTTGATCAACCGCTTTGTAATATTCGCTGTATAATGCATATGTTGTACTGGTGCATACAGATGTCTACGATATGCTCAAGCTAGCACAAAATCTCTAGGTGGATCTCCATATCGTTTCCAATGAAAGCTCAAGCGATTGCTTTTTTGCTCATTATTTCCATTGTTATTTTCCAGTTTCTTGTTGTGTCTTATGATGATATACTGTATTGAATGCTGTTAACAATTCTCTCCCTATACCAGGAAAATTTATTGGGTTCGGATGCCCCCATAACAAGCACATTTTCGGACTGCTTGTTATGGGGTATAAATGTGCTTGTTATGGAGTTAAATGTGCTTGTTATAGAAATTGTGCTTGTTATAGAGGATAACCCCATAACAAGCACATTTATACCCCCATAACAAGCAGTCCGAAAATATGCTTGTTATGGGGTATCCGAACCCAAGTTTTTCTCCTATACCAGGGACTTTGAGCATGAAAAATAAAGTAAGAAGGCTAGGGAACTCATCCATGTTGTGAAGGATATACTTTTTAAGATTGAAACATTAGAATACTTAACCCTAACAAAAGAAAACATTAGAATGAGAACTCAAATGGGGTCTCTTGAAGAGCACCCACCTTGGGCTATGGCTATCTCCACTAAAGTTTGCTTTTAAAAGTAGGATGGGGGAGGTGGGAGATAACATCAGTGGCCATTAGTGCCTGTTGGGACCTTTGGGCATGTTCAATTAGTGATGAGATTTAAGATTCAGTAATTTTTAGAAGACCAAAGTTGAAAAAATATTTGGACAATAATTTTTTGTAAACTTTTATATATATCTCAAGCAAAATATAATTTGAATTGCTATTGAATTAATCTTAATTCTTTTTTGAGAGCTCTCTATGCTCATAGGGATTGAGCTGTTGAATGAAAGAGGAGGGAGAATCGGAGATATTTATTTATAATAGTAGAGAAATAAAGTGCATACTCATACTCACGAGAAATTATTCTATTCTCTCAAAATAATAACTTTAGCAATTTATCTGATTCAAATCCACACTCAATTGATTTAGATAATTTTCTTTGATAGATATGAAGCTCAAAGAAATCTCCGAAATGTATGTGGGGTTTAGTCGATAACCCGAATATCAAATCATACTCAAACAATATAGTTGCACTCAGTTGGCAAAGTTCAAAGTCATCTTGGAGATTTTTTATTTTCTACTTCTATTTTCTAAACCAAGTAATCACAATCATTGAAAGAAAGGGAATAAAAAGTGCCTTTATGTACACATGCACTTCACCAAAAAAGGAGAGAACAAAAATATGCAAATTCTCATTGATTTGCCTCTTAAGTGTGCAAGAAAAGAAGATATATATCTCTTTTAGCAACCACTAATACTAATGAAAACTTGCCTAAAAGGTGTTCTCATTCCAACAATGTCATTTAGAAGGAGGCAATTAAGGTCAAGCACATCAAAACATCAAACTAGAACATAAACTATTTATGAAAGAAAGGTTTATGCTAATCATTCCATAAGAGTGGATGACAAGGTGCCCAAATAATGCACAACTACTCCCACCATTTAATTTCCCTAATTAGATATTGAGAGGCTCATTAAATCCATAACTTGTATTGGGGAAAAATGGCCCCATTCCATGATTGATGCTTTCAAAATTGATTCCTATAAAAGATCTTTTAATAACAAATACATTTGGAGCAATAATGCATATGGTGACTTAGTAAAATAATAGGCAAGCTTGCTTAGATGCACTAAAGAGAGAGCCAAAGATGGGGAAAGAGCTAAAAAGTATGAAGAATTGGCACTATCCAATAATTATAGAATGAGACACTCAAATATTATGCTAATTGGATTGAGTTATGATTACTAAGTTTGTTAATAGAAAGGTTAGGTTTTTCCCAAAATTTATTACTTCGGGCTTACTCAACTTTGATAGCAACTATGGTACAAAGGGATTGGGTCTTAACCTTTTTCTTCGAGCACCAGTCGAACACGAATCAAACATGTGGGCACACTTAATAAAAGCATGTCTAAATTATAGTACGATCATTTCTAATTTGAACTTTTTACAATCTCGAGCATCTTAATGATTAGTAGAAAATTGGAAAATTGGAATTCACCGAAATATAATATTTTCTTGGGTAAATTGCATTCGGTTCTTTAGGCAAGAAGGATATTACAAATTAATTCTAACTTTTAAAAAAATTTATTTTGATCTCTGAGATTATCAAAGGATGCAATTTTGGTACCTCTTTAGAGTCCTATCATTTTCGCTATATTTTCTAATAGAAAATATAAAATTTGATCATTTTTAACTAATTTAAATTATTTACATATTTTAAAATACCATTATACCTCTTTATTTTCACATTCTTTACAAATTTAATAAAAATCTAAAATTTAATTTCTCCAATCACTTGCTTTCTCAGCTCTAAAAAATTAAAACTTCAAAATTATAAATATTAATAGTTCAAAATAATATTCCAAAAATCAAAAAAATTAAAGATTGGGAATAAAATTACGACATAACAGTAAAAAATTAATAACTGTACTTTAATTGAAACCAAACAATAATGCTTTTAAATCTCAGGGACCTAAATTAAGGATTTTAAAAGATTTAGGCTAATTTGCAATGCATTTTTAACCTTAGGGGCCCTGATGCAATTTACCATTTTTTTATTTAGTGCCTTATCTGAGCATGGCCTCATTTGGTTTGAGACGAGATTTTTGCCCAACACAAATTTCAACTATAAAAATTAACTTTATTTCACATCTAATACAAATACGAATATTAGAATTGAAAGTACTTCACATTTTACAGACTTTCTAATAGTAAAATAAATTTTTTTCTCATTAAACTTAAAAAATAAAATATTTTTTTTTCATGACTAAAAAAAAACTCGAACCAAACGAGGTATTAAGCTTATCCGAATAATTTTGGAGAGAATGTACTAATAGTACCTATTTATTTTCCATTTTCACATATTAACCTTCAAATATTCCAAGCATGAAACCAAATTGTATTTAATATTATAAAGCTAGCTATAACAATTTCTTTTTTAAAAAAAAATTCCCCTATATATTACAATTCTCTTCGCCTAAATTGATAATTATAGTGGTGTGAATTCGAATCTAAAACCTCATAATTTCTTCTAATAATTGAATTTTTATTTTAAAAAAATATTTCTGCTAGAATTTGAAATTAAGTTAATTATTTCCACAAAATTTCAACAGATATCCTTTATTTATAATAAATAATTAAATATATTATCTATATTTTAAAATTTTAGAGATCGAGTCAAAACGATCTGATTCGATCATGATTCACGAATCAACTCAATAAATTCAAAACAAATTAAATTTGAACTAAATATTAATTTAAATATTAAGCGACTATCAATTTTCAAGCCAAACTCTCATCCATAGGCACAAGTTCTTTTTGATAAGCAACATTTAAAAAAAAAAAAAGTTTTCTAAAATTCAATTAGAAAAGGTTTTCAGATATAATTAACATTAAATTTATTTCATATTTTAAAACACAATATTCTTTAAATTTAATGAACCCACAGGGCCCTTCTGTACTGTAAATAAATGAATTATACCAACTTTCACGCCAACATTATTTATAAATAATAAAAAATAAATTTTTTAACATCTCACTCAAATTCTTTAATATATATATATATATATATATAAAAAAATACATCAATTTTATTTCACTTCTTATATAAATTTTAATATAATAAATAATTTTATTTTACATTCAACCCACTTATTTATATATAAAATAAAATTTTTCACAATTTTGTGATCTTACCTAAATGACCCACAGTTCTTTAGGCCTTTTTTCTAAAAAAATTTGAATCTTATTTTAAGTTAAGAAAAAATAATTATTTGATTCACTAACAATACAAAAAATATCACTCCATTAGCATCAACATGTCACTTAAAATCAAGTCGGAGGTAGATCATAGTATTACCTCATCAATGAAGAAATAAAAAAAAAAGAAAAAAATCAAAATAAGAGAAAAGAGTGCGAGAATCTAATTCCATAGAAAAGAACTCTGAGTCTAGATTTAAATGATAAATTATTTTTAGGCCCTGAAATATGCTCATCATTATATTTTAATTCATAATATAAATACAGTCAGCTAAATAAATAATAATAGTTAGATAGCATAAATATTTAAAAAATATTCATGTTTAACACTAAACTCAAACACCCCCTTAATCACACCTTTTATAATATCTTATAATCTAAATATAGAAGTATTACTTATTTTTATTTTAGTAAATTGTATAATTTAAGTACTTTCCAAGAAAATCACCTATTTTAATACTACTTCAGTGCAATCACAATTAACTATAGAATTTCTATTATTAACCTCACTTTTTTTCTCAAAAGACATTTTTAATATTTGGAGTCACAATATTTACTCATATAACTCAGGACGTCCCCTCCCTTTCTGATGTGGAAATATTCAATCTTGTGCCTCTCCACCTAGAAGTATATCAAGAGTTATCCCTTATTCGAGTGATTCTAATTCAATCATATACACAACACCCAGATAATCTCTCTTTGATCACAGGTCATCACATCCTATATCTAGTATTCAAAACTAAGAAAGAACTAAGCTCAAAACCAAGCAAATAGTTTGTAAAGTAAATACTTCCTCGATATTTCTAAATCAAACGATAATAGAATAAACACGGGTTGACAACACAAGTTACCATATCCTTTGAAACCTAATCTGTATGATAAATGAATCAGAACCAAATTCATGACACCGAACCTCAGTTTCTTTCTAGTCATCACACCAACTTGACTCATTCATAACATAAAATCTTGAAAAAAAGAGAGACAAATACGTCAAATCAAATAATACGACAGGCCCAACCCGAACAATAATTTGGCCGATCCAGATCCAGATTTTCTAAACCGAGTTTGGGTCGGACCATATATTGCGACTCTAGATCGGAAGATCTTCCACGAAAATAGCAAACCAATCCGTCTACGTGTTCCTCTTTCCTGATCCAGACTTCCACAATCCACATAGAAGTTCCTTGCGCGCACCTCCAACTCCCTCATTGGCTGCTCAGCCTGAAACAGACATGCACGAGAAATGAAGCTTCATGTGATGCCCACATGGCAGTGTTCTCACTAAATTCTAAATGCTCTCAACTAAGTTCTAGTTGTTGCATTAATTGATGCATACAAAGTCTGTCTCTGCTTTCTTGTTTCTTTCATATTCCTTCTAATAATGTGGTGGTAGGTGTCCTTCAAGCAAAATGTAGGAGAAGAGCTAGACCCCACGCTCTATTATCAACAAGTGACACGTGAGAAGCCGTTAAAAGCCTCAAACCCTTTGATGCATCGATGAAGGTGGCAATCGTCAAAATCTCATAATCGAGGGGGGCGATAAGATCCTGTAGAAAAGTATTTGCAGACAATAAGAGAAAAGATAGATCCCACACTAGTATTCAATGAGAAGAAAGTCATTAATTTTCAAACCCTTTTTATGCATCTACGAAGGCGGCATTTGTCAAAAACTTCATAATTCAAGACGGCAATAAGATCCTGTAGAAAAGTATTTGCAGACAATAAGAGCAAAGATAGATCCCACACTAGTATTCAATGAGAAGAAAGTCATTAATTTTCAAACCTTTTTGATGCATCTACGAAGGCAGCATTTGTCAAAAACTTCATAATTCAAGACGGCAATAAGATCCTGTAGAAAAGTGTTTTGTGGATGATAAGAACATATATATCAATCCTAATTTCTATTGATGAGCAGAAGTTTCTTATGACAAAATTTATGGTTAAGCTGGAAGTAAAAAAATGACCATAGTGAGACCAAAGGTATTTGCATTTCTTCAAAGTTTTTACGAAATTTAAGCAAAATTGAATGTTTTGTGATATGTGATAAAGGGGAATAAAAAAATGGGAAATTCTCAAGAGAATGTGTATCTTATTTTGATTCATTAAAAATTACAAAATATTTGGCTTTAGCAATTATTAGCTTTAACAAATACATCACTTCTTGTGTGCAGCATTCTATTTCTATATGTACCAGTAATTTAACTATGATTCATGTGTTAAAAAGGAAATTTAGGGGCTTATGTTTCAATACTATCTTAACGTTATACCATAGTGATAAAATAATTATTTGATTTGATGACACGTGTAAATAATCTTATAAATTATTATTCAAAAGATAATATCTAAAGATCAAAACATCTTGATAATATTGAACCAATGTCCCCTTAATATTCTTTAGAATTTGGTAATATCTCACAAAAAGATACCTTTTTAATTCATCTATTTTTTTCTTAGATTTTAAATTGTTGCAATCTTGTACATTTACACAAACTCTATCATAAAAAAAAAACTATTTTACTTCACATCTTATATCTTCAATAATTTTTAACAGGCTTAAGTACCATTCTCCTGATAATGAGGGGTAGTAGAACTTCATCCTCTACTTGAGTTTTCATCTCATCAAGCTAGAGAAAAAAAAGGGGTAATCGAGGGACCTAAATTTTTTTTCTAAATTAAAAAAACTCTTTGAATTTAAAAAAAAAAAAAAAAACGCTTGGTCTAACTTAGGTTGTCCCAAGCTCTTGTAAAAGTAAATACTCTCCAACAGAAAATCATCGTAAATCCTAAATCTATAAATATTATGTATTATACATTTATGTGTGCATTTATTATATTTAAACATTGATATTACATATTGTATATCCTAAAACTATAAATATTACACACTATGCACCGTATATCTATAAAAAAATACACTCAAATACTTCATTTACATTTTTATATTATGTATTGCACACCTTAAATAATACATATTACATGCTACACACTCAAACTATAAATATTATAGATACACATCCACTCTAATAGAACACTACATTTTAACCGAGATTCACATAGAATTTAACTCAGGGTATCATACACATAATATTTACATAATTAACATATGCACAATAAAATATTAAAGTTTTGAGCGTCTATAATAGTTTTATATATCATATGCCTAAAAATCAATATAATAATAATAATAATAGTTTTTTTTTTTTTGGATGCAAACTAGACGTGGCAATATACAACACGGCTCAAACCTGACCTAAGAATTTCAAGTATGAATCATAAAATTTGACTTGTTTATTAAATAGATTAGGTTGGCAAGTTGATCCAACCTACTTGTTAATTAGGCCAAGTTTAGGTCAATAATCTTGACCCATTTATAAATCATGTCAAGTTTAGTTTGAACTATTAGGTTCGAGTCGAGTTCGAGCTCGACGTCGCCAACCCGTTTTGCTACCCGTAAATGCAATAGATACGATTTGATTCAAAATTAGAAATATAGAGAGTGGCCAAATCAGTGTTGCAAAAATTGGAAGGACGGACAGGCCCAACAGCAAACCATGTCATCCGGTCCAGTTTGATATTAAAGTCAAATTGCATACCAGACTAAATCAAATCATAATAAATTATTTTTTCTTTGTGATATTTCAAACTTCATGATGATAATAAATCACATAATAAATAAATTTATTATTATGAGTGTTGACAATATTATTCTTATAATTTTAAAAAAATAACAATATACCGGTTCAATGACCGGACTAATCGGTCTGATCATGACCCAGATAGTAAACCAATTTTTAGTACAATTTAGTTTTTACAACATTGGGCCAAATAGCATGCTTTGGAGTCACAAAAGGAATGATGATATGATTCAAGCCATAGATAATAGGAGATCATAAAATTTTCAACTACTAAAATCAAGTGACAATCAAGCTTTATTCATACAATCATTCTAAATCGAAGGGCATAAAGAAGCATCTAAGTTATAGCACTTTAGTGCTCTAAAAGAAGTAGGCATTACTGATTGCTTCAGGAGTAATTGAATTTGCTTACAAGAAACTTAGGATTGATATCAAGCAAATTTCAAGTGAGTTGAGAACAACTTGAAGTAGTAATTTCGAGTTGAAATTAGATCAGAATCGGCTCATCTCAAAAAGGAAGGATTATCAGTTGGCTTGAGTTTCGAACCTAGCTTCAATTGAGTCAGACTGTATCAGCTCAGCCATGGATATTCCCCAAGAAACCAATGGTGAGTGTTTAGAGGAGGGATTGAATCGCAGGCCTCCAGGTTAGGAGGCACTTTAAGCTCACCAAGCTTGCACGAATAAACCTGCTATGATCAGCTGACAATATTAAAATCATATTTAAAAACCAAATATTACATTCATATAGACGTTATGTATATTGATGGGGAAATTTGTACCACTTGAGATGACACTGGGACCGTCCATGGAGGTAATCGTGTCGTTGATTGAACACCCCATTTCACAGATTTCAGGAAATAAAAAGAACAATATGAAGACCGGATTTACATATTTCAGAGGGATACTCGTACATTCAAGGGGCCTGGAGAAAACAAATCCCCTAAATTGTTAGCAATATGAGTTAATAGCAATATGATAGCAAAGTATTAGCAATATGAGTTATGCTTTTGAGACTGGTAAGAAGCCTAACATCTCCGGTACAAGCTGTATATGAAATTATTGTCTTGGCCTTGAGCAGTATAACATAGGCATTAATGCGTATGGAAGCAAATCCTGACGTCGAGATAGAGTAGATATAACCTTGGAGACAATGAATAGCATTGGATGGGATTGACACAAACTTAAGCATTGAGATCATTCTAAAGCAAAAAACTATCTGCCAAAAGGCGGACAGATCACCGCAAAAGACCCATCAAGGGTACATGGTGACCTCGAGATTCCTATTGAGGGCTTACAGATGATACACCTCGGTCCTCAGAAACCAAATGGAGGGCTTAAGATAACCTCTAGGACCATTTGGAGGGGATAGTCACCACTCACCAGATTTTTTGAATATCTAGAAGACAAGACATGGACTTGTCATTCTTTAAAAAGATTATCATAAATAAATGCGAAAAGCATTTAAGGGATCTTTGGATCAAAATGCTTGTCAAGCTTGTGAATATTTCAGGGTACACCACAACCCTCAAGTCTTCACAATACTAGTTTAATATAGTAGATTTCGAAAATCAGATCTATCTCTCAAGTGTTTATTGTTACCTCACATATGTGTTAGAAACATTATAAATAAGGTAAACTATTAAAAGTGTCTTTTCAAGAAAACAACTTGGTTGTGTAAGATAGAAGGTGTGTTTTTAGCCATTTTTGTTAAGAAAATTGTGTGGAACGACTCTTGAGAATTACGTTTCATCGAGCTGATGCCACTATATTTTAAAGATGTACTGCAACGTTGAATCTTGAATCACAAAATCTCCACTACACCATACAATATTTTAGATGCTAGGATCCTTAAGACAACGTTTTCACTGCCAAGAGCTTTCAGTATTACAAAGATACTTGATGATGCCATGATCTCCTTTGATGCCACTGGAACCTTCGATGGCATATATTTGTATAGCCTTCTCAATGAGCAACTTTGGTAATCTTTCAACGCCATTGAAGAGCCCCATTTAGCTATCTTTATTGTTGTTGGCACCTCAACGATCCTCTCAAGTCGGCAAGTAGTGGAACTTTATGTTCATTGAGCATTGCCTCTTCTTCTTGGTTGAACTTCCCATTCAAAATTGATAACTTATAGAAGGTAACAATCAAAATGCTCAACAGATGCACCATTTGTTAAATAGTGAAATTTGTATGGCCAAATGTGATATTCGAATTGTCCATGGATGCGAGCATGTTGTCTCTCAAACAATATATATCACACGCCGTATGAAATAAAGGCAATAGTACAGAGAACAGATATACTTAGTTTACAATGATCCTCCAATATCGACTAAATCAGGAAAAATTAAATTCATTAAAATTTCAAAAATGGATCTATACATAGGAGATGGTGGATGAGAAGCAGCCATGAACCTAAGAGAGAAGCATTAATTGTGGACTTTCTCCTTTGGATCACTAAATTGAAGTATACAGTGAAGATGAAGGCGCCGACTCAGGATTAACAATGTATAGAAGTATTCTTATACTTTATAATATGTTTTCAAGCCACATCATTCATTTTTCAAACAACTCATGCAAAACTCAAGATCATCTTGAAAAAATTTCGAGCCTAACCCCTTGACTCATTAAAACTAAGAAATCTCGAATCAAATCCGATGTAAAATTCAAGAAAAGTTTTGGGTGACTTTCAAGTTTCAATTTATGAATCCTAATTTGGAAACACATGTTAGTTGCAAAAGCATTAATGCTTGGAGGAAAGAAAATTTGCAAGCTCAAAGGAACATAGTGAGTTAGCTTTATGAATGCTTGAATACCGATTGTTTAGTAGTTGAATCATGCCTAGCTGAAACAATAATGTGATCAACAACCAAATACCACAAAAAAAAGCCATGGAAGGATTTGGTGTAAGCAAATTGTGTGACCTAGCATGCAATTTCACAATTAAGACAGATTTTTGAACAAAATAACAGCCAATATACATGACCAATTTACTCTCCATAATATCAGTTTAGCAACATATGCATTCAACTTTTTTTACACTTTTTATTTGCATGATTGTAGTGAGTTCATTGCCTATAGTTCGCAAAATTTTGCTTAATACATTAAATTAATTTGTCCCAATTGAGACACTGATACAATCAAAGGTTACATATTTTCCGTTAAATTTGATAATTTTGAGGTTTACAGTGTCATTAATATGTATATTGCGCAAGAGAAATAACTTTAAACCGAGTTCTGAGAACAAATGAAAATAAAAACTTTTCTTTTTTTGAAATAATTTAATAATAAAACTATTAATTATGTATCTTGCTATTACCAAATTAAATAGTTAGTTCTAAAAATATAACATTAACCTAACCGCAACCACCACCGCCTAACCGAATCGCATGCCGGAAATCCCTCCCCACCGCCCGCCTCTGCCTCTAACCCCTAACCCTAGTCGTCCCTCATCACGAGCCCCCAAACCACGCTTAGAAAGGCTTACCTTCTCCTGAGATCGCCATCGATCAGACTCTTCGATGGGCTGCGGGGCGTCGAGGCTGGAGCCCGGCGAGGACATCCCGCCGGGCCTGCTGCCGTTCCGCCGGCGATTGCAGGAGCTGAAGCGATCGAGGACGGAGGAGTCTCGCCGCCGCCGGCGGGAGAGGAAGGACAGCATTGTGTCGACCACGGAGCTTCTCCGCCCGGAGGAGCGCGATGCCGACGACTTCGAAACCACTGAGGAGGAGATCAGTCGCGCGGTAGCCGAGAAGGTGGTGTCGCCGGAGACAGCAGTGACGGAAGCGGTTACGGAAGCTCCGGCGCCGGCGCCGCCGGCGGAGAACGGCGACGAAGAAGGGAGAAGGATAGGCTTTGCAAGAGAGAGAGGGGGAGCTGCGGAAGAGGAGCAGTTCGGTTCGCCGAGCTTCCGGATTTATTTCGCCGACGCGGTTCACGAACACGTCGAGCCGGTTCAAGCTCAAAAAGAAGGTTAAATTACAATCAGATCTATAATGTTTCCCATAATTTCATTTAGCTCTCTAAAATCGTTAAATTTTTTAAAACTTAATAATTTTAATTAATATTAAGTTAATATTAATTAGATTATTACCAATCATTGTTTGATTATATATTTATATCCATGAAAGGCATTAAGTGTTAGCCATGATATTGTTTTTGCGAAATTTATTAGAAAAATAATACCTGTATAATTATAATAAAAAAATACCAGTATAATAAAAAAATATCTGTATAATTATACGTATTTATAAATTAATATATAATAAAAATCTTAATTTTATATTTATATTATATATACAACTACTAAAGTTTTATCAATATTATAAAAATTATTTTTCACAAAGTTTCAATGCTTTTAAAGTGTATTTTGATTTTTTTATATATTAACATGTTTTAAAACATTATATATATAGAATAATTATTAATGGTGTTTCGGATTATCATTGTAAAGTAATTTTTAAATATTAAAAAATTTAAGAATATTTTAATTATGGATATAATTTCCTCTAATTATATGTGAATAAATTAGTTTTATCAATTGATTAATTATTTCATAATTAAAATAAATTTAATAATTTGTATTTTTTATGCAGAAAAAATAATTGAAGAGAAGGGCATGATTCAATCTAGGGAGGATCACAACGACTACTTGTGCTCAGGAGAGGTATGTCTTACATTTTTTTTAAAAAAAAAATTATTTCACATTAATTTCACAGGTTGAAATAAATTTATGTACAATAGTTAACAAGAATTATTATTTATTCAAAATTCGTTATAAATTTAATTTACATTTTATTTTCACTTTTTTAAATTTATTTTTAAAAGATCGGAAAGAAAACAAATTAACTTGGGACATGGCTTTTATTTTATTTTTTTGGTGAAATCGTTTGATTATAGCTTTTATTATAAAATTATTTATTTATTTATTTTTAAAAGGTCCCTCAACCATCCAAAAAAAGTAAACTTATCCTCCAATTTGATAAAATATGCAAGTAAGTTTTTGACAGTAACAGATGTTAATTTAAATAGCAAATGACTTATTTACCCTTCCTTTTTGCTTAAAATAAATATGAAAAATACAAAATGAAAAATGTTGAAACTTAAAAATTCATAAAATAAGCTCACAATGTTGGCTGCAAATAGGAGAAAGCAAACCTTAAACCTTGCACAAATCCTCGAAATCCCACCACCTTCAACGCTCTCCCGATGTCAGCGACGGTGAAGCGATTGCTTATTCTTCACCATCGTTAATTAGGAGGATGATCTTCACCTTCCTCTAGCGTCGCTTGTAATGGAAAGATTTGATTAAGGGGATGACCTCCGGAATGTGCTCTAGGGTTTACAGGACTTACTTGCACATAAGAGAAAGGGTACTTTGGGCAAGTAATTGTTGGGTATAATTATCTTTTTATTAATTTCTAACGTTTGTTACGGCCCAAGGACTTACTTGTATATTTCAACAAACTGGAGGACCAGTTTGCTTCTTTTGGATGGTTGGGGGAACTATTTGCCCATACGAGTAAATTAGAGGGACCCAGATGTTTTTATCCTAAAATTTAAAATACTACATCTAGGTTTTCATATGATTTTTTTTTTCAAATTTCATCAATCATTTTTAAAATAAAAAATACATTTAAATATTAAAATTATTATTATAAAAAATTAAAATTATAATAGTAATTCTATATTTTAAAATATATATATTTTTTAATTAATTACAGAGTTGATTAATTTTGTTATAGGAATCTGAGCTGAAAGGATTGAAGAAGGATAAAGGGAGAAAATTCATAGCTCTGCCAAAAGGGAATTTTTTGAACGTTCGAGGCTGCTACAACATGAACTCTGCTACACTTCACTCTCATGAAAATCCCCGGGTTTTAAGTGAGAAGGCTACTTAGGAAAATATATAAATTAAAAATTATTACTACTAATAATAATATATTCAATGTTTTTTACATAATATATATATATATATATTCAAATTTTTTTTATTAATTTATTAGGGCCTTGGCATTTGCCAAATGCCCGATTCGATGAATTGCATTGTCTAGGTTTCATGGTTTAATCATATTTATTTCTTCATTCTTTACTTGCTTCATTCATTGTTATTGTGATATTTGTCTTACAATTTTCTTGAAATTTACTGGTGATTATGATATTATTTAGGATACGATTTGGGTCGAAAAATAAAAAATGAGTAATAGTCGATCGGTTTTAGATCATCTTTTTATATACGTTCATATTTATTGTATATCTCATCGGGTTAAAAAAAATGTATCTCTATCAACATTCATTCTCTCTCTCTCTTCCCTTAATCTAAGAGAGACAGAGCGGGAGAAAAGGAGGAAGAAAATTGAAATAATTGTAGGAATTTGCGTGATGGTTGGAGATCTTCGAAGGCTCCGACAATTTGTCGGTCTCCAAGTGTCTTCCTAAGGAAATCACAAATATACTGGGAAAAGACTTGGAAACTATCCTTGAAATATTAGTATGACATCTCTGAGGTCTCGTTTGGTTGGAAGTAATTTTTTTGCCCAACACAAATTTTAACTATAAAAATTAACTTTATTTCACATCTAATGCAAATGCGAATATTAGAATTTAAAGTATTTCATATTTTACGCACTTTCTAATATTAAAATAAAATTCTCTCTCATTAAACTTAAAAAATTAAAATATTTTTTTCTCTTATTCCAAAAATAATTCGAACCAAAGGAGGTTTGAGGATCGAATCCTTCAAGAGCTTCTTGAAATCTTTGGAAAAGAGGAAAATAGTAAAACTGAATGCAAAATAGTTTATAGATAAGATTAACACAATCAACTATAAATTTATGTTGTTGGATTAATCTTAAATACTTACATTTATTATATAATGAATTTCATATAGTAATTTGAGTCATACACTTATCAACAAAGTCATACTTCTCAATTATTAGGACCTTCAGCCCTTAATCTTATATTTTTTTAATGATGTTAAATCATATGACATAATATAGAATTTAAGTAAACTGTAAAATAATATGGGTAAATTACACTCAGGTTTTTTAGTTTAAAACTTAATAAAGCATAGATTTATATTTTTAAAATTATAACATCGGGTCCTGAGTTTTTAGTAAATTATTAAATGGGTTTTCTTTTATGTTTTTATTATTATTATTTTTAAAATTACCATTATACCCCTTCCACTCTCTCTCCTCCCAATTCCCGTACACGCGCGAGGCCGAGCGGCCATCGACGGGTCTCGAGCTCCAAGCAAAGCCGCGGGGACAGTCGCAATCGGCAACTCTCGTGCACACTGAGCCAGGCCGCGGGGATAGCCGCAGCCCTGCTAGCAAGGGCTACGGCCGTCCTTGCGGCTTGACTAGGCGTGCGCGAGGGCTGCTGGTGGGGCTGCGGTCGTCCGCGTAGCTTGACTCGACCAATGCGAGGGCTGCCAGTAGCGGTCGTCCCTGCGGCCTCGTGGGCGTGCGACCTACTGACGGCTGTGGAATCTCGCCAGCGCAGGGATCAATACGTGACAGAGAAAGGAGATATAATGATAATTTTAAAAAAAATACAGTAATAAAAAATAAAAAGTACCCATTTGATAATTGATTCAGAAACTCTAATGTTATAATTTTAAAAATATGAATTTGTATATTATTATGCCTTAAATTCAAAGATCTGAGCGTAGTTTACCCAAATAATAATTCCTATCCTCTTTCCTCTTTGTTGCCAAATTACTTTTCAAAAAGAGGACAATAGAACAGAGTTTGAAAAAAAAAATCACAAAAAATTTGTTAGTTTTTCCCTTAAATATATTGGTTTACGTACATGAAATATTTTACTGATATTCAAAACTCAAATATAAATATTTATTTTAAAATATTTGAATAATTATAAACATAATATTTACAACATTAGATACTTATTTTTAAATATAATTATAACATAGACATAAAATATTACACCTTATATACTGTGAGGATATAATATTTAAAAAATTTTAGTGTACAGACGGTAATTAGATAAAATGGATTAAGCTTATTGATTGGGATTATTTAAATAGAAATTTATTTCATCTATTTGTTTTTGTTTTTCGAGATTGAGAGAATTTTTTTTTAATATCATAATTATTGAGAATTATTTGAATATAAAATAAAATTATTTTTTATTGAAATGCATTTAAAATATAAAATAAAATAAAATTTTAAATATTATGATTTGTATAAAATGTAAAATAAAAGTAATTTTATAATATTAAAATTTATGTGTAATATAAAATAAATATAAATATTAATAAAAATATTTTTAAATGAATTTAATTATTTTTTATCTTCAATCAAATAATATATCAATGTCCCATACTATCTTTAATTTATAATTAAATTTTTATTTTGAATATGTTAAATTCACTTAAAATTTATTTTCAATTACAACCTTAAAATTATATATAATTAAAAAAATAGATAGAATTATAAGTAAATTCCATTATTATAAATATATTAATTATTATTATTATATATATTTTTATATATAATTATATATTAATCGTCAATCAAGCTATCAGCAATATATAAACAGTAGAAATAGCTCTATTTTTCTTAAATTACGTAAAAAATAAAAAACAATTATAAAACACAATATTTTTTTATTTATAGACCTGTTTGATTAGAAAATAACAACGCAGCTCGTTTATATGATGATATTTTAGGAACGCTATACAGCACGGATTTTATTATTGTTATTATTATTAGGACAAATTACACCTTGGTTTATTTTTTAAAATTATAATATTGAGTCTCTGAATTTTAATAAATTATAAAATAAGTTTTTTTTATTTTTTTATTATTAATATTTTTTAAAAGTATTATTTTACCATCTGCCCCTCTCTTCTCTAGATCCTGTGGGAGCGTGCGGCAGTCAGACCCGGCGGCCGCGCGGCGTGTCTGCTGGTGGTTGCTCGACCAGTCGACGGCTGCGCTACGCTCGTGCGTGCGCTGGATCTGGAGGAGAGAGAGAGGCGCACGCGCATGGGCTGTGCGGCCGTCGGTGCGTCGTGCGTGCGCAGGGTCGGAAGGAGAGAGGGGCAGGGTAAAATGGTAATTTTAAAAAATATTAATAATAAAAAAATAAAAAAAAAACTTATTTGATAATTTATTAAAATTTAGAAAATTTGATATTATAATTTTAAAAATATAAATCTGCATGATATAAGTATTAAACTTAAAAATCTGAGTATAATTTGCCCTTATTATTATTATTATTATTATTATTATTATAATTATTATTTTGATGATGATGTTTTTGATAGAGGCAGCGCGGCTTTTATAACAGTACATTAATTAGCGCAAGCACATGAAATATAAATTTAATATGCAACACGTATATTATATTTACAAATAAGTGCGGTAAAATGAGTTCATAGATCGAGTCTAACTCGAGCTTGAATTTAAACAAATCTCAGTAACTCAACTCGAAATTAAATTATTTATTAAATGAGTTAAAATTAATAATATAAATATGACTCAATTAATAAATAAGTCAGATCAATATACCAATTTGACATATTTATTGATTAAATATTAATAAATGAGTAATTTGATTTTAATCCGACTAAATTATATCAAACTCGAACTGATCTATTTAATAAACAGATTATTCTTGACTCATACTTGAAATTTTTAAGTGAAGGTCAGATCAAATTCACAAATCGAGTAATATATCGCCATTCTTATTTACAAATATATTTGTGTACGAACAGTTTATTATTTGGCAAATGAAAAGTGTAAATTATTTAAATATTAAAATTTATATTAAATGTAAAATAAATTATATTTTAATGAAATGATAGAATATAAAATAATGTTATTTTCTAAACTTAAATATTATATACTAAAATAAAATTAATATTTATATACTAAGGCCCGTTTGGCGTGAGGACTAAAATCAGGACTAAAATAGTACTAGTTTAAATAAAAATAATAATAATAATAATAAAAATAATTTTTTTAATTATACTACATAAATTTTAATATAAAAAATATTATTTTACTTCACATATTTAATAATTTTTAATAAAAATATTAACTTTATTTCACATTTTATATTAAAATACTTGATTCAAATATTTTGATCTGAGATGTGAAATAAAATTGATATTTTTTATTAAGAATTATTGAGTATGTGAAGTAAAATAATATTTTTATATTAGAATTTGTGTAGAATAATTAAAAAAATTATTTATTATTATTATAGTTGCTTTTTAAATTAGTATCATTTTGGTCCTGCTTTTGATCCTCATATCAAACAGGGCCTAAATTTATGCTTGACGGCAGTAATTTCAACTACCTCATATGATACTTAATATTGATGAATAAAATAAAAATGTAAAAATAAAATAAAAATATTAAAATAGATAAGTGAATATACACAAAGAAATATAATAAGAATGAGCATATTTATGAGAAAATTGAGGTAGTCGTAATTGAAAATAAGTTCAAAGAAAATCAATTTATATGATTTGAACATATAAATCACAAGCCAATAGAAATTCTAATAAGAAGGATTGTATTATTTAAATTTTTTGTTTTATGAAAGACGAAATTAAAAAACTAATAAAAGACAGACAAAAAAATATAAATAATAATTTTACACGTTTAAAATTAAATAATAATAATAATTATTTAATGAAATGTAATAAAAATATAAAATTCATATATTCTATTTTATCTCTTGAAATTTTGAGCTTAGGCTAAATTTTTTTTAGAAAATGTAAAAAATTGATTGAATTAAAATATTATAATATAAAATAAAAATAATTAAATTAAAAAATAATGTAGAATGTGAATATAATATTTTTAATATTTTAAATGACATATGTGAGTTAACAATTTGATTAAAGCTTTTAATTAATTTGATTTTGGGTACATATAAGAGTAGATCAAATTATGGTAAATTAAGTTTTTTAGCAATTTTTAAAATTTTATAAGAACAATAAATTATATAATAAATAAGTTATTATTATAA
The DNA here is from genome assembly GCA_002786265.1 of Apostasia shenzhenica. Lineage (NCBI taxonomy): Eukaryota > Viridiplantae > Streptophyta > Magnoliopsida > Asparagales > Orchidaceae > Apostasia > Apostasia shenzhenica. Next base: position 5,046,352 of record KZ451980.1, read on the forward strand.
ATATTAAATATTATCTTAATATTTTTTTTAAAAATAATAATTTACTAGTTTAAATAATTTAATAATTTATTTAATTGATTCGATTATTTAGCGGTCAAAATTTTACAGCATTACTTGACCCACTCTGTGGGGCTCTTAATTGACGGGTCATAATCGGATCGAGCTGAGCTGCAGGGGAGCGACAGTTCCGTTTTGATTTCCCTTCTCCGACATCGGCGGCCGGCTCTCGGGCCGCGCGGTAGAAAACCCTTCTTTCCTCCGATTACTTCTTCCTGATCTGGAATTTCCCTTGTTGCCGTCTATTCACCGATTGATTGCTGGAGTTTGTTGATTTCTGAAGGTATAAACGCACCCATTGCTAGTTAGAGAATTGCATCTTGGTTTCTGGCTAGATGGTCTTAGATTGGGGCTAAAAGCCGTCTTTTTTGTTAGGAACCTGGAAACGACGATGTTGGGGGTTGTCAGGCAGAAGCTTAGATGCGGAGGCATCGCTTTTTCGGTATGAAAGAGGAGATTTTGTGCTGTTTTCGCTTTTTGATGCTCTGATGTGAAACTGTTTTTTGGTTGCGTTTGTAGATCTTAGGGAAATCAGTGAAGAGCGCCGGGCCGGCTGCATCTCTTCTTGGGAGGAACTACTCAGGCGCTGCAAAAGAGGTACTCGGTCTCGCTGCCTTCTGCTGCCGTAATTCTTAACCCTGTTTTTGGTTGGATGTAGTTGCTTTTTAGATTTTGTAGAATAATCAGGTGTTTTTGGGGTTTAAGTTGCTTTGAGATTGTAGAAGTGGCAGTCACGTTTATTCATGCTGTGGCTTGATATTCATACTACCTTGTGATGAAGTTTGTGTTGAAGTACATGTGAGAATTGTCTCATATTGGATGATCAATAATAAGTTGAGGCGTTAATATATAATTGTTGACCTCTATTCATTGCTTTAGGATTTTGGGTTGGAAGTGTTCATAAATTGTGTACTATGAAGCCATGACATTTCATGAAAACTAACTTATTTGTGTGGTATTTGTATCAGATATTGATACTTCCTGATATTTCACCAATATGTATCTTATATGCTAGTAAGGCCACATATATTTATTTAATACTTCTCGATATTTTTAATTGAAGAAAAAAATGTTGGATCAATCGATCTGGCTTACACAATAAAAAACTTAAAAATAGTTCAAACATAGAGGACAATTCATGATTAGACTCAACTGTTAATGACTAGAGAGCGGCACGTTGGGTTCATGCAGTTAAGACAGTAGGAGCTCCATGAATGTTAGAGTTCTTGTAGTAGAAAAAGATCAAGTATCTGCACGCATTTGCTTCCTCTACTTCAACCAGTTTTTTCTCGTGATCTCACAGGCTTCAATGATGCTATTGCTTTTTCAACTTTAGCCAACTCTTTACTCATGGATGTCATACATGTCACTACTTCTGACGAAGATCGATTACACTACTTCTAACATGAATAGATTCTTATGTGACGGGGAGATTATTGAATATGCATGAAAATTATCTCACATTAGATGATCAATAATAAGTTGAAGTATTACTATACAAGTGTTGGCCTTTTCTTATTTTTGGTTAGGCTTTTTGATTGGGAGGTGTTAATTACCTTTGTATTACCCTCAACTTTATTCCCAAATGGATGACTCCCCTAACACTTTCGTTGTTGTTTGAGTGTTTCACTGTAATATTTGCAATTAAGTTGAAGGGATTAATGCTTGTTGTCTTTTTCACCATTGTTGGTTTTGTTGTTATTGTCTTAGAAGTTTCATATGTTATGCCCCTTCGAATCTATAAATTGCATCAGGACTGTGAGACAATTGTTTCTGTTATGTTTTCCTTCTTAAACTTTCTTCAAAATGTGATATGCTTTTCTTCTATTTAGATGACTGTGCGTGATGCCTTGAACTCTGCAATTGATGAGGAGATGGCTGCTGATCCGAAAGTTTTTTTGATGGGCGAGGAGGTAATGGATAATATAATGCTTAATTTTGTAACATATTATGTTCCCTTTTCTAATTTTTTTACTTGAATATTTAGGTTGGGGAGTATCAAGGAGCATACAAGGTGAAAATTTTTGATGAAATAAGAAATATTTGATATGCTCTACTTTAGGTGGGGTATTAATCGTAATTACTCTAACTGCATTTTATACAGGTCTCTCGAGGATTGCTTGATAAGTATGGTCCTGAAAGAGTTCGTGATACACCTATTACAGAGGTTGGCTTTGTTATCTGGGCATTCATTTTTGAATATATATCATCTCTATTACACATAATTAGTTCCACTCCCTTTGGATATTACACATAATTAGGTTTTATCTCTGAGTTTCGTTGTGTTGTTTTGCAGGCTGGATTTACTGGCATTGGAGTTGGAGCAGCCTACTATGGTTTGAAGCCTGTAGTAGAGTTTATGACATTTAATTTTTCCATGCAGGTTTGAACTTCTTTAACATTTTTTAATTTCTATTAGGGGTTTTTACCCGTATGACATAAAAAACTTCAATATTTACTTATTAGACATCCTAAAGTTAAATATTACATGACACACACTTATTTATTTTAATTTTACAACCAACATACCCTAGTTAAAAAATCCTTACATTTTATTTAAGTAAATTATACTTAAGTTATGTTTTAACTTAAATAAGGTTCATAGGAATAAAATCTAATCCGTTTTGTATCTTAAATTAAATCTAATCGTTAAGATGAGCATCTAACGATTAGATTTAAAATATTCTACATAAATAATAGATTTAAATAGTTTTTAACATGTAAGATTTAAGTTAAGGTGCACCGAGAGTTAGATTTTATTCCTATGAACTTTATTTAAGTTAAAACATAACTTAAGTATGGTTTACTTAAATAAAATGTAAGAATTTTTTAACTAGGGTGTGTTGGTTGAATTAAAATAAATAAGTATGTGTCTTGTAATATTTAACTTTAGGGTGTCTAATAAGTAAATATTGAAGTTTTTTGTGTCATACGGGTAAAAATCTCTTTCTATTAACCCGATCAGAAGTTATTTGATTGACATCATAGTTTATGCTTGCAGTTAGTGCCATTATGAGTGTGTGCATGTGCATTTTTGTCTGTTTATATAGATGGGTTATATGCATATATGATTATAGTTGAAGATTATTTGTAGCAATGAATTCCAATATTTCTTCAGTTTGTGCTTGGAATTGAATTCCTGATGTTTCACTATTTTTCATTGTTGTAGTAATGGAGTCATAATCATAGTTGCCTTCATGAGGTTTATTTTCTGCTATGTATGGTCAGTTTATGCGAATTTCATTGTCATTTAGTCTTATTGGTTTTTCTTTTTGGTGTTATATCTTGTTCATTCTTTTGAAAATTTGCCATTCATGTTGTCCTTGATCTTTCTCTTTATTTTCTAATCGATCCTTGCTTCCATTTCTTGTGTAATACCATTTTTTCCTCCTCTGTTTTACTTGTATATATATCCTCAATCATCACCTTAATTGCCTATTGTATCTTTATTTGTGGTTATTTTTTTGAGTCTTTAGCCTTCATTCCTACATTTTGTTGCACTTGATTTATCTTTGCAATTTTATCCGTTCCTAATACTTAATATTGGGTAGGAGTCACTGTTGATTTTTCTGTTGTGTCCTTGCTTTTGTTTAAGTACTACTACACAATGTTTCACATACCATGAATGATAAGCAAATAAGCAATCCCCACAGACACTAGCTACATTTTGCCTTGAATTTGCTAATTTCTCTCTGGACTTGCCATGTTTGTTATTCTCTAGAATATTGCAGTGTTGACTTTTCTGATGTAAGATAATTTATTTAGATATAACTATTCCGTAAAAGCTTGCTTTGCTAGATCTTGGTGCATTAACCACAAAAGATTCATTAATGATTATTGAAGTTCCTAAATTTTCTCTGACATGCTTTAAACACATGAACATTAGTGTTAAGACAAGGCTACATGATAGTTGAAATTTCTTTCTGACAGTTTCTTTATTGCATGAAGTATATAGACTTGGGCCTGACATTCATTACCGTGCTACTTACTTCTATATTAAGATACTGTTTGATATTAAATATGTTAACTCATCCCAAAACCACATATTGAATAACTTGAGCTTATGTATTTCAACGTAGAATGGTTCTGATGTTAGGTTGCCAATCTCCTGTCCTATTCATACGTCAAAGTGGTTTTCACCTTTTAGTTAAATTTAGAAGCCATATTTGTTTTTGTCTGAATTTTGAACTGATGGATACATACTTTTATTTGAAGTTGACTAGGTCTTTCTGCCCATTTTTTTCAGCTAAGCTACGTGTTATTGTTTTCTTGTTAGACTTCATTAGATATGTTCACTTTGTATTCTTAAGCTAATATGTTGGTCCCTCTATTTTTCTTTAATATATCTATTCAGCTATTCTTTTTTCTTCCTTGATGATAGGTTTACCTTTTTTCCATATAAAGTTTTAGGTTAATTCTATATGTACTTTTATCCCTTCACAGGCAATCGATCAAATTATCAATTCTGCAGCAAAATCGAATTACATGTCAGGAGGGCAGATTTCTGTTCCTATAGTTTTCAGAGGACCAAATGGAGCGGCTGCTGGAGTTGCTGCCCAGCATTCACATGTGTGTATCGTTCATCAGAAATTAATTCATTCTAAAGATTTCTGTTGCTCTGTAATAAAAATCATGTTTTGGGCATTGCTGTTGCCAAAGCTATTTCATCACCCTAAGAAGTTCGGAAAATATTTCCTGAAACCAGTGCCTATTTAGAACAACAAAACCTAATATACAGGCTTCTCTTATTCAATTTTCTCTGATTAATTGTTCATTTTCATTTTAACCAGTAACAATTTGAGTATAGTATTTTATAGTTTTTTTATTTAAATTGGTATATAAGCACTTCATATAGTTTTAAATCTAGTGAAATCGGGCAAGAGGTACTCCGCCAGTACAAAATGGAGGACAACAGTTCTAGACCTGTTAGGAGTGTAAACTCGCAGTAGTCAGGAAGTTTGACCATGGGGAAATTGTATAACTTGCACACATATCTGACATATCTTACCAACCAAAGATGACTGATTGCAATTTAGGATTTTTTGAGTCTATAATCTGGTTTCATTCAAACTTCTTTGTTTTTTATTATTTTATTGTGCCTTTGTATGATATTCATGTTGAATCTTCTTTGTCGGTTTCAGTGTTATGCAGCTTGGTATGCATCATGTCCTGGTCTGAAAGTATTGAGTCCTTACTCATCAGAAGATGCTCGAGGCATGTTGAAAGCTGCCATAAGAGATCCTGATCCTGTCATTTTCCTTGAAAATGAAATTCTGTATGTATCTTGCTACCTCTCACCAAAATTTCCATTGAAGTTACCTGAAAATGAATGCTGCTGTTTTGTAACGTTTCAGATATGGAGAGTCTTTTCCAGTTTCAGCTGATGTTCTGGATTCAAATTTTTGCTTACCAATTGGAAAAGCCATGGTTAATTCTATAGTTTACTAATTGACTTTTGTTTTGATCTTTTATATTCAGTAACTGATTATGCTCATGCAGATTGAACGGGAAGGAAAACATGTTACTATCACTGCCTTCTCAAAGATGGTTGGCTATGCCCTCAAGGTTTGTGAATGATCGCGAATTGTGTTTGCTAGATTCAATATGTCAAAAAAAACGGATTTCGATTGTATTGAATATGATTGATGCTTTAGTTTACCTCTAGTGAGATGGTAGGAATGATATGTTATTGTGGGAAGATTGATTGACATGCATTTGTTACTGGCTAAATGTCAACAATCAACTTATGCTACTTATTCCTCACACATTTTTTCTGATAAGAGATTTATAAAGAAAGTGATAAATAGTGTATCATGGAAATGCTTGAATCCAATGCTTAAAATTTAGATCTCAGTGAAAAGAGGCTTGCCTGTGTGATGTCAATAAATGGAACGTGGAGCAGCGTGGTTAGCATGGTTGCTAAGGTGATATTTGTGTAGGCGAATTTTTGGATCTTTATGTTAAATATTTCAAGATTTTACTTGTTTTGTTCTAATGATATCTTATATGTTTGTGTGTATCTATCTAGATATCTATCTATCCATATATATAGATATATCCATATATATACTTATATATATAATACATAATATACATATATATGTATGTATGTGTTTGCGTGTCTGTAATGATATACCTGATTTAGATTGTAAGTTTATATTTAGATGATTAGTTCATGAAGTTAACAAGCTGGGTTATGCTCTATCAAGCTTAGTGTTAGTTTAACCAATGAGCTTGGATTTGCCTTGTTTTGAGCTAGGGCAGAATTAGCTCACTAGTCACTTTATCAAGGTCTCTCAAAATTGGTTTATTTTACTTGGTGATAAATGTAGATGCTGGGCTTGCACTTTAGTTTTTTTTTTTTGATAGTCTGCACTTTAAGTAATTACTAATTTATGCATTCGTGCTACATTGTTTTTGGGTTCTAGAGGATTATGTTAAATTCAGATATATTTGGCTGAAGTTAAATACCTGCACACCCTACTTGGGTTCTTCGGTATGGGAGCAGTGTTTTTGCCCCTTTAAGTTAGTTTTTTTGTTCATATTGATGGTTCCTTCTTTGTGAGTAAGGCTAATCATGTATTTTGATGTTTGTGATCATATTTAAGTTAGTTGGTGACTGATGAATTATTGAGTTTAATGGTTGTAGGCTTGATGATTTATTACTAATTTAGTACTCTACATATAGTTAAAGTAAAATAGGCTTGAGAGTGGAGTCAAGCTTGATATGTGTAGTGTTGGAGTGATCAAAGTCAGGAGCTAGCGTTGGAGACTTGGAGTGCATGGGATGGGAGTGCAAATGAAGACTAATTTTATTATTTTTATTTTGGCAGAATTGATGTAAGATTGCTCCTTGTAGTTCTAGGAATAGTGTGGATTAATTGATCGAGCTCTTAGGACTTCAATATAGGTTGGTTGGAATATGTTTGAACCTAGTTGATCAAGTGGAACCAATGAAAATATGAAATTACAAGTCTGTTGGCATTGGTCGATCAAGTGATCAACCATACGATTGATCAGTTGAAGGATACAAGATTATCATCCACAAATGGTAGAGTGTAGTTGGTGTTAGTCGTTCAGTTGATCAATCAATTTATCCACCAAGCACTATGGTCGATCAAGTGACCCTATCTAGAGTTGACCATCAGAGCTTCCAGTTGCTAGTTCTTGGTTGACTAAAGGTTGACTAAAGTAGTTTGACAACCATTTTGTTGGAAGTTGAAGAGTATAAAAAGGTGAGGTGCTTTGGGCTTAATTGCTGAAATTTTTTTCCATCGTTTTAATCCTGATTAAGCAAGAGTTGATACCCAAGTGTGCTAATTGAAAGAGTGATTAAAGGGCAATTAATTGGTGATTAGTGGTGGTCAAGCTTCTAAGTGCTCATAGTTGTGACCATACCTCTCCAAGTGCTTTAAGGATTCAATCCTAGAGAGGAGAGAAGTATTTTAATTTGTGCTTCATTGTGATATCTTGTATTTGTTTTGGGTTTTTTCATTATCCTCATTGGAGAGTGAAAAGGACCTCCAAGGTAGATTTGGAGGACGTGAGTGTGGTTAACTCCGTCATCATTTGGTTCATACATATTTTGAGGCAAAATATTATTTTATTAATATTTTAAATTTATCGTAAATTTAATAACTTTATTTCAACACACAAATTTCAATCGTAAAAGTTAATTTTATTTCACATCCAATATATATTTCACTATTAAAATTAATTTTATTTCACATTTTACACACCTTTCAATATTAAAATAAATTTCTTTCCCTTCAAACTTATAAATAAATTTTTTTCTCTCTTACCCAAAAATAATCTTCCAATCAAATGAGGTCTTATTATGTAAACTAATAGGGAGTTGCTTGTATTCCCTCAAGTGGAGGGTTCCTCTAGGTGTACAAAATGTTGTGTAGGGTTTTCTCCATATTCTTATTAAGGAGTAATTTATAGTGGATTTGGTTTGAATTGGGGTGGATGTAGGCTTGGGATAAGCCGAATTATGTTACATCTTGTATCTTTGTGGCTTTGTGATCTATTTACTTTCATTCATATCACTCATCTATATATGATCATTTTTCTATTGCTCCCACTTGTGTTACTCTGTTTAATCTTGCTAACTTGTTTTTGTGCTCATAAGTGTTTTTATTTGAGCTATATTGTAGTAATTAATTTTTTAATTTAAGCAGCATCTATTCAACCTCCTAGACGTACCTATATGATCCTACACATTATTTCTTTTATTTCTATCCTTTCATCTTCATCATCATCTCTATGAACCTTTTTCTACCACTAAGCTTGATATTCTACCCTTTGCGCCTTTATACACCTGCATTACTATTTATTTATGATAAACCTAAGCTTGAGCTATCTAATATTTTGTTTCATCTTGGCAGGCAGCAGAGATACTCTCCAAGGATGGTATTAGTGCTGAGGTAGACTTCTAGTAAAAATGAAATACTAATTAACCACTACTCAATTTGCCATTTTGGGAGCATTATTGTCTACCTTAACCTAATAATAATATTTTTTTTTCCTGTATAGATTATTAACCTTCGTTCAATCAGGCCTCTTGATAGAGATACTATCAATGCTTCTGTCAGAAAAACCAACAGATTGGTCACCGTAGAAGAAGGTTTCCCTCAGCACGGTGTCGGTGCTGAAATCTGGTTCGATTCTCTATCCTTGTGGCACCCCTCTTGCCTAAGAAAACTCGTGCTCATACACAGGCACACACCCCCAACAAGTACTTAGCAGTAAACTTTTTTTGATTTTTTTTCGTTTCAAGAAATCTTCCCTATTATGGAATCTACAGAGGATTAGACTAACCTGCATAGCAAATAGGCTATTTCTGGATTCAAAACCATGAACTCTCCAATGAAGCAGCCTATTCTTGCATCATTGCCCACCTTGCCATCTCAGGGCTGCAACGAGTCAAAGTTCGAGCTAGTTGAGATAGCTTGTCGGTCTCTAACCTTGTTTCCATTTAGAGGCGATTTTCAAGTTAATTCATGCTAATTTACCACTTTACATTGCGAAATAAATGTACTTTTAACATTATAACTGTCATACTCAGTATTTACAATTTTCATTTTATATGTATTTATGATAATTGATGGATTTCTTTCCATATTAGTTATAGACTTATTCTCGTTGTATGTTAATGTTTATTATAAGTTTACAACACACATAAACACATTAAGTTCATAGGGAAAGTAGCATACATGCTATAGAGAAACTTTACTATTTACATATTAAGTACTTAAAATGATGTATTGACACACAACATTCTAAATTTATTCAAATTTTAATTTAAACGTCTGTATATTTTCATGTGATGGGTACACAATCTTTGGGATAGTAGAGAAAATAAGAGTGGATATATGAATAGTGCTATGTAAATTACGGCTTTTAGAGTGTTTTTTCATATAATTAATCAAGTTAATTTTGTGTCATTTATGTAAATGACCCATTTTCATATTTTATTCACATATGCAGTGCAAATATGTATGTGCATATGTCTAGTATATATGGGGTTGAATTAATTTTATTTTAAGCATAGTCTACTGTTATAACAGTCGCAATAGAATGGTCTCTTTTGTCTAAATCTGAAACTTCTTATGGCGCAGTGCGGTTGTTGTCGAGGAAAGTTTTGAGTACCTTGATGCCCCAGTGGAGAGGATCGCCGGCGCCGATGTCCCAATGCCGTACGCTCCAAACCTTGAGAGATTGGCCGTGCCGCAGGTCGGTTTGTCGTCACATTTTTTTTTTTTTTTTTCGATGCATCCCTTTTAAGAGCAAACTGCTATTGCTTGCTGTTATGTGTAGGTTGAGGACATCGTCAGGGCAGCAAAGAGAGCTTGCTACAGGTCAGTGCCAATGGCTGCAGCAGCTTAAAACTGGTAAATATTTTAGTCCCTTCAGTCTAAAATATTTTTTTGATCCCTTGGAAGTTATACAGCAATTTTTGGTGTGAATAATCTCACCTTCAGGCTTTTTACTGCTTTTCTGAAGCTTATAATGTTCTCAATATAAATCATTACTTTCAGCACTCTGTATATGTTTGGTCTGTGTTTGTTAAACTTTAGACGAGGATATTTTTTCATTAAAAATTATGTATGATGTGAAATAAAATTAATTATATATTGTGATGTATAAAAGATGTGATAATGAGTTAATTATTATTTTGATATGTGTTTATAATATTATTTTTTATTTTAAAATATGTATATCATCTGAAATATTAGTAAATTTTAATATTAAAAATTTAATATGTGAAGAATGATAATTTTTTAAGCTTATATTGGCTAGTTAAAATAGTATTAAGGCCCTGTTTGGTGTGAGGACCAAAACAGAACTAAAATGGTATTAATTTAAAAAATAATAATAATAATAAATAAATATTTTAAATTATTTTATACAAATTTAAATATAAAAAATATTATTTTACTTTATATACTCAATAATTTAAAATAAAAATATCAATTTTATTTCATATTTTAGACTAAAATATTCAAATAAGTATTTTGATTTGTGAAATAAAATTTATATTTTTATTAAAAATTATTGAGTATTTGAAGTAAAATATTATTTTTTATATTAAAATTTGTGTAGAATAATTAAAATAATTTATTTTTTTATTATTATTGTTATTTTTTAAATTAGTATTTTTTTGTTCTGTTTTGGTCCTCGTGCCAAACAGTGTAAATTTTGTGAAGGGAATGTGTAGTGTAATATATTAAAATTTGAATTGTATGTATGTAAATATCTCTTTAAAATAATAATATTATAATAAAATGCATTAGAAGTATAATGTGTTATTTTTATTTTTTATGAGAATATAATGCATTTTTAATTTGAAGACGTGTATGACAATATAACTGAAACTGATTGGACGATCAATCAGAATTTTGATCTTTGAGTTTCAATTAGTTATGTTATTTCACACAATTAATTTGGTTTAGTTTGGTTTAGTTGAAAGTTTGAATTTTAAATAAGAAAAAAAATATTTTATTTTATAAATTTAATAAAAAAATTTAATTTAATATTAAAAATTGTAGATTGTAAAATAAAATTAATTTTAATAATAATATTTGTGTTAGATGTAAAATAAAATTGTTTTTTATAATTAAAATTTATGTCAAGTTAAAAAAAAATTGAACTAAATGAGTCCAATAAATATATAAAGTATAAATTTTAAAAGAGACTTAAAAATAATATAATTGATTAAATATTTTGTAGACACAATTACTATTAATAATAGCTTAAAACTGACATCAATAATTTAACTTTTTTGTTTTTAGTAAGGCCAGTTTGTTTAGGTTAATTTTAAAAAAACAAGTAATATTACACATAAAATTTAATATTAAAAATTAATTTTATTTTATATTATATATATAATTAATATAAAAAATTAACATTACTTTACATTCTACTCATATAACAAAATAATAACTAACTTAAATCACATCTTTCATACATCTAAATATAATAATTAATTTTTTTTATATTATTTATAATTTTCAATAAAAAAAATCTTCGTTCAAATTTAATTTTAAATTTATTAAAATTAAAATTTACATATTCTATAAAAGAGATATTTACCTGTATGTTACTTTGACAGAAAAGAATTTTACACCCTCACTATTTTAAATCTAAAATTTTACTCTTACACCACATTTTAAAATGGTTAAATTATTAGATTAAAAATTGAGTTAAAAATTAACTACAATTACACAGCCTTCAGGGTAGTGAAGAAATATTTATGCATTTAAATATACACATATTTATTCATATGTGTTATATTCAAAAATTTAGATTTACATACAAAGATTATGATTTATTAAAAGATATTAAATATAACGTCTCAAATATAAAAATATTATCTACTTTAATTTTGAAAAAGTATCGCTTAACTCGAATACTTTTCAATAAATCATGCATCTCAATCACGCTCAACTGTATAATTTCGCTTAAACAATTCCTCTACAAATTAGGATGATGCAATTTACTTACACTTTTCAAGAACTCCTCGTTTTTTTTTCGAAACGATTAATTCAAATGCTCCTCTCACCACTTAACTCATCCTAAAACCTACTACTTGTACTAGGGCTGGCAATTTTATTCAAAAATCGAAAATCGCTCAAAACTCGCTTGATAAAAAACTCAACTCGAAATCAATTCAAGTCATTTCGAATCGAGTTTCGAGCTATTCAATGTACTCAAAATTATTTCGAGTCGATTTCGAGTTTGACTTGACTCGCTCGAAAAAAATCGAGCTGACTCGAAATAAAATTATTTATTAAATATTTTTATTATATTACGAAAGAGTGACACATTTAAAATTGAAAATGAAAATATTTTTTTAAGTTAAAGCGTAATCATTTTAAATATGTTTTTTTTATTATGTAATTTAAATTTATCAAAAAACTGAAATAGATTCGAAATCGACTTGAACTCGAGTTGAATCGAGTCGAGCTGACTCGACTCAAAATGATTCGAGTTCGAGTCGATTTCGAGTCTCGTTAAAATCAAAATTTTCGAGTTCGAGTATACTAAAACTCGCTCGAACTCGACTCGATGCCACCCCTAGTCTTGTACCACTAATTTCACATCTTGAGATATCATCTATGGATCACTCAATGCACACCAATAAAATTCCATAGAAGATCAAGCATGCAAAGACAATATTATAAAAAGTTTATGCATGTTAGCTAAAGAATAATCTTTCATGCCATTCTAGTTTTTATGTGCTGCAGATATAAAATAACTTACATATTCCATATACACTACTCGTTATATATTTTTTTAAATACGAAATTTATCTCTTCAGTCATTAACAGAAATTGATTCTTCAGTTGTGTAAAGAAAGAGGAAATCCAATAAACGCAATCACAATTGCAAATCAGTTGATCTCTCATACATCAAAAATAAATAACCATGAAACTGAATCCAAAACATGTCTTCAGTCTGCTAAAAATCTCTACAACTTTTCATAAATTGGGATTTCCAAAGGAATTGCTCGATTTTGAGCAAAATCTGTGGAGAGAAGAACCCAACAATTGTCAGTTTAGCCTGAGCAGAGCTTCTCCAAGGCCATGTTCTCATCACCCTTCACTCCCTCGAGAACACTGCGCACAATATCTTCAGGAAAACCCATCTCAACCAGCTTCTTCACCTGCTCTTCATAGGAAGCCAAGCTCTTATTTTCATTGAAGAGTAACATATGGAACAAGTCAACCACTTATTTACATATTGACTGTCGAAATAAAAAAAATTCACATTGGACACTGAAAATATGTAAATATGATGATCACAACACAATGATTACGTATTTTTAGTCTATAAATTTACTCAAATACATTCCATTTGGTCTCATTCTAGACGGCTAAATAGAAAGATCTTTGTTATCATAATCGAGGTTGGTAATAACTTAACTATGATAAAACAATTGTTATGGAAGTTAGTAGAAGTGCAATTTTTACATGTCTTTAGTGTGTATCTACGTTTTGTGATCTGAGGAAATATTTACATTTACTGTAGCATAGCATGTACGAAAATTTATCTTACTTCAGTACATATTTACCAAGAACATGAACAACTTAAAATATCAGAGGGGTCATCCTTTCCTGACCTTCTCGTCAAACCCAACAGAAGCACTCTTGGCAAAAGTTTCCGTCCAATGTCGAGCTGTTCCGAGAAATTTTCGGTAGTCTCGAAGGTACTGCAAGTTGGCAAGAGGATGATGTTAAGAAAATTTCAAATCAAATGATAAAAGGAGAGAGAACTTAGGATTGGACCTGTTGGGCAACCACGGCATCCTGGGGATCGTCTGGGGCTGGGGTTGAAAGTAAAGCTTGGAGAGACAGCAATGCAGTTTTCAGGGTGAGTGCAGGACTCCACTGGTCTTTTAGAATGTCCAAACAAATCGCCCCATTTTGGCTGCTGATGTTTGGGTGCCTTGAGAACAGAAGAAAAGCGCAGGCTACCACTCAAGAGTAATAAGGAAGAAATAAATAAAAATTATAACAACACAGCAAGAAGAGCATCACAAATTCTGAGCATAAATTTTTATTTTGGTTTCAAGGTCAGAAAGATGAGGTGGGTATTGGTAGGTTGACGGTCAACACAACTTTTGTCACTTCATAATGAGATTTCTCTGATATTAACCATACAACAATTTCCTACAAGTGCAAGCCCTTGTAATTAATCACTCATGTCCTCAAGAACGAAAGTTTTAACTAAGGGGAGAACAAACTTACTAAATAAGTGGCACAGGATGGATGGGGATGGACGAAGAACCCTATTAATATCTCATAATTCTATTACCCAAGGATTAACAGGCGAACCTGATTCATCTAAACTTTCAATTTAACAGTTATAGAATAACCTGTTAAGAACCATAAGTTCTATCATACTGGGACAAAAATGACTTGGATATTGAAAAAGAGAGCAATGGGAAGACCAAAATAACCTGAGATATCGTCATTATGGAGAAAAAAAATCCATGTAGCTGATCTAAAGTAGATTGGAATTAAAGCATGGTTGTTGCTATTGTTGTTTATATAGAACCACTTTTATTTTACTACAAAAATGCATCTTCAGCTCTTGATTGTACAAACCCAACCACTTGAGTCTATTGTCTTCAATATTTGTTATTTCCATGCTAACCCACGCATAACTGTTTGCACTCCATTATTTCTTAATCAATATCTCACAAAATTAACTTCTTCGAGAAGAAATTTTATTTTAGTCATTTCTTCATTTTCCAAAACTTAAAATTCACACCATAAAGCTGCTCTCACTGATGTTTATAAAATTTTCATTCATCTGAAAGGTAATTATTATACCATTATGTGGAGGTACTACCTTTGAGTCTTTGACTGCAGTTGTGATGCAAAGATATAGACCAGCAGATGCACTAACAATGTGATAGTATATGTGTCAATGAAATGCACGCAGCATTGACAGCTAAATACTACTGATATGACTATGTAAAGCAAACAAAGAAAAAAATGATATACGTATTGGGTGCTTAAATTTTTAAAATATTAAAAAGGTACAGAAGGAAGGTACAGCATAATTATTAGCAGATATTGGTAGGCCAGTGCTTAAATGCACTATTTTCCAAGTAAATAGAAAAATAAATGATACACAGAGGTGAGGATGCATGCCACTTCAATTTCAACAATAGTAATTAGTCATTTCTCGCAACCAATGCAATTATTTTACAAAATTAATTTTGTGATAAATAAAGAAATTTAAATCCAGCAAATTATACAAATTTAAGATTTTAAATTAAATGAATCAATAGTAAACAGTAATTCATCAAGATAGATTGAAATTGTTAATTTCAATTTAATAAATCCAGATCCGGAATTCAAAATTAAATAGGGTAATGTAGAAACTAATCCAAAATCTCAGAAAATCTCACAAATTAGTCTAATTTAAACTTTAGACTAACGGAACGTTTGGTTCAATGTTATCTTAGTATTATGTCATATTATACGGAACAAACGATTGTTTACTTTAATGACATGTATAAATAAAAATCTAAAACATTTTGAAATTATTACTCAATGGAGATGTCATGACATCTAAATTACATGCATAATATTAAAATAATATTGAACCAAACACCTCCTAAATGTCCCGACAATATATAAGAATTTATAAATTTTAGTTCAATAAATCCAGATCTGAGATTCATAAGTAAACTGGGTTGTTCAGAAATTAATTCAACAATATCTTGAATCTCATTAAAATATAGTCTCTTAAGTAAAGCTAAATCAAACAAGTTGGAGAGCAGGTGGTGACCTGAACTCATGCATAAGATATCTCCATGAACATTTCTTTGATATCAATGGAGGAATGGCAAAAGCTGAAGGGATTGCTTGCTTACTACCCACATGAACAGTGGTGTCCGAGAGCTATCCTATCTATGCAGTTGTGAAGGCTTCACTGGATAGTCACATGAAGGTCTGGGCCTTGATATTCATGTGAGGGAAGAATTGTTGTATGTTTGCTGAAGACGCACGTTGGCTTGTTAAAGGCTTGCGGATCTTAGATAGGATCAACAGAGGCGGCATCTACTGATGCAGTGATAATGGGAATCTCAAGGGAGTCGGTGGCAGCATGGATTGATGGCAAAAGAACATCAGAGGATGGAATCCCAAGGGAATCGGTGGCAGAGTGGCTTGATGGAGAAAGAAAATCAAAGGATGGCAACAGTTGACGATGTGACTGTGAGGCTAAAATTGGATGATAGGCAAGTCAATGAAGGAGGCGGCTAGGGTTTTGGGGATTTCTCTCTCTCTCCCCCCGTTTTTTGGAATAACTAAAATTTCTAGGATTCTCACCAAACATCCTCACCATTCCATTCAGCAGGATGTCAACTCTATTATCCAAATCAAGGTTTCACTCACATTTAATATTTATTCATTAACAATCTAAATACAATAACAGCACAGGCATTACATATGTCTCATTACATTTGAAATATGAAATTATAAAATAAAGCAGAATCAGAAACACCAAAAAAAAACAACATTAATTCTTCACAATCTTCAGAAAGTCCTAACTTTTCAACAAGACCAATATCTCTATGAGATCTTCAGTTAGCACCAAGTAAATCTAGAACCTTTCAGTCAAATCCAATAAGCCCAATATCTCTATGAGATCTTCCATTAGTTAAGTCAAGGTAGCATGAAAATCGGGTCTCCAATAGTAAAATCGATCAAAACTAAAACATTAAAATTTTAAATCTGTATGAGTTCCTACACTTCTAAATATCCTATGTAACCTAGGTCAAAATATCCACTAACTCTTGGTAAAATGACAGAGCTGTGTAGTTTGGGCATGCAGGTCAATCATTTGACAAAAATATGTAACTGGAAGAATCATCACATTGATATTTCTTTCATCAAATAAATGGTACACATCTTTTCATATATCTATTTGACAGCATAGCTTGGCATAGTAAGCCAGAAACCAGATGAAGAAAGGGGGAAAAAAAAAACTATGTCAATGAGATCGATAACAGAAAGAAAATGCTTATACGTTATTTTGACAACATGGAAAAGAAGATAAAGAAAAGAAAAAGAATAATGACTGATCTAAAGGTAAAAACTACCATACCAAACCCTTGTGACAAATTGCATTTTTGGAGGTTCAAAAGGATAGCCACCTGCCAAGATTAAGGATAATAAATCAACTCCAGATTCTGCATTTAGAAGTTATTACTTCATTTCATTAAAAGAACATGCAAACCATGATATCAAAAAAAAAAAAAAAAAGAAAGAGAAAGAATATGTGAGCCTAAACTGAAAAACAGGCACTGCTGAATAATCAACTTCAATAAAACAGGTCTAATTATAGGGTAAACTGAAATACATGCAAAAGTATGGTTTATGACAAATAAAAAGCATAGTATAAAGGACAGTTGCATAGGAACAATGATGCAAATCCCCTTCTCGACATTGCGCACCAATGTAGATCCCCTCTAAGCCCACTAATGAATTTTCTGTAACAACTTAGACACCCCTCCATCTTCATCTTAGCATGCTGCTCCCTCCCCAAGGCAAATGCAGTAGGATTTAAGCTCCTCCTCGCTTATTAGGGGTTTCAGCCTTGGATCAATCTCATCCCTCCATGGCGATTAAATGGGAGCATCTCCAAATGCCTCTAGTGGTGACCTCAGCAGCAACGACCACCAGCGTTGCCACTGGGAGCAGGTGTTGTACAAACCGGATTAGCAGCGACGTGAAGGGCTTCACGGACTCAACCATTTTGCCACTTGTGTAGCCAGGCTTGACTACTCATATGCACAGGAGTGAGGAGCGCAATGTCGCATAGGTTTGCCCGTAAGAGGATAGGCAAGAGTTGTGTTTCCATGTTATTACTTGGTCCATCCCCCTTTTCAAACAGATCTTATTTATTCAATCTTACCTATGGCCCACTTTAAGAATAATTAGATTAACATGCTTTTTCTCTTTCTTCTCTTTTTTTCATACAAGTACATATATAAAAAATGAAAGATAAGTACAAGCACTCCTCACTATAGTTTTACTCAACACAATAAAGTAAATACATAAATACCATGAAAAATAACTCAAACTTGGAACCAAGCTCATCTGTAAAGGCTATTGTTGACATTGAACAAAGTGATATCGATGATGCTCTGCATATGTATGAAGAAACATAAAGTTTTGGAGATGACAATCTAGCTTGAAGGAGGTCTACCTAAACCACAAAGCAGAAGAGAGGATCGGTACCTGCATTCCCTATAGATTTGAGGCGCATATGGAAAGCAATTAGAAGGTTTGAGTCCCCATTTCTCTATCTTGTTATTGCATCCTGCTTTTGTGTATTTTCTTATACGTGTTGTGATATGTTCTCATCTTGTTATTGTTTATTGTTCAATGTGAAAACTTATGTCTTCCCACCATGTTTTTTTAATTGTTGTCTCTATATGTTGCTTAATGTATTTCCATTGTATTTTGTGGATTTTTTCATTGAAAACCCTACCCAATGCATAGTATCCTTCTATCCACTTCATAAAAGACTAAAAAGATAAATAAATGAAAAAAGAGTATGGTACCTATTTATAAAAATAAAAATGATGTATAAGATTGTGCTAACTATAGAGGAGTTAAGTTAATGAGCCATATTTTAAAAATTTGAGAAAAGGTGATCAAGCATAAATTACATCGTGATGCTAGAATATCACAGAATCAGTTTAATTTATGCTAAACAGATCTACTATGAAAGCTATTTATTTGTTAAGGGATTTAATGAAAATGTTTAGGCAGAGAAAAGAAGATCTGCATTTGATTTTCATTAATTTAAAAAAAAATTATGAAAAAGTACTAAGGAAAGTGTTCTGAATAGTTTAAAAAAAGAAAAAAAATTTGCACTACTTATATTCAAATTATTCAAGACATGTATAAAGGAATTGTTACATGTATTCGAATACAAGAGAGTCTGACTAAAAATTTTTCTATTTTAGTTGGATTACATTAAGGCTCAATTTTAAGTCTATCCCTTTGTATTGATCATGGAGGTTTTGACTAAAAATATTTAAGAAAAAGTGCATTAATGTATGTTTTTTGCAAATGATATTCTCTTAACTGAAGCTAAGGCAAAACTCAAATTATGGAGAAATACATTAAAATCTAAAGCTTTTCGTCTTAGCTGATCAAAAGTTAAATATATAAAATATAAATTTAGTTAAGAAAGATGCACTTATAGTGGGAAGATGATAATTAATGATCAAGTTATCAAAAAGAGTGAGCAGTTTAAATATCTTGGATTCAACATACAGAATAACGATAAAACAAATTGTGATATTATTAGCAAGATCCAAACAAGATGGATAAAATGGAAGAAGACATTTTACGTATTGTGTGATAGAAAAATTTCACTTAGACTTAAAAATAAATTTTATAGAACAGTTATAAAGCCAGCGATATTATATAATGCTAAATGCTGGCCTACAAAGTAAAAATATATAAATAAAATAAGTGTAGCAAAAATAAGAATGCTAGTGCCTATTATAATCTTAATTTGTATAAAAAGAGGTCTAACTTGACAATCATCTTATCAAAAACCCTAGCTACACATATCTGGGGACAAAATGAAGTTAGGCCACTTGTCTAAAGTTGCTTTTCTTTCTTTCTTTCTTTTTTTTTTCTTTTTTGAGGTGTACAGTTCACTAACACTTATAAAAATCTTAGAGTTGTGTGGTTTGACTACCACCATGCTTCTAGGACAAACGAACACTTCTCAAATCATACTCAAGTAGAAAATCACCCCCTTTCACCACCAATTCATCCAAATCAGAAAGCAAAATCTAGTAGCCAAATCATAATCTTCCCACAGCATAATGTCACATTAACGTCTCAAAAATCTATCAGACACATGGTATGAGAAGTCTGCTGAGCAAGCAATCAGTCAAATAAAATCCTAAGTTAGACAAATGGCAAAGACACGTTACTGGAAACTGGAGATGGCTTTAAGTTACTATGCATTAAAGCTACTGGATATAGCTTAGGATTAAGTCAGATTGCTTTGCATTTAAGCTGTCTAACATATGACTTTAAGGCCCTTCAGCTTTAAAAGTAAAGCAGCTCAAGTCTGAAAAACCTTTTGACTTGGCTACTATTGGCAAACACCTCTAAGCAGCCTAAATATTAAGTTGCTTAGACTTAAAGCGCACCAAAGCAGTGTTGAAATCTTTAAGCGGCTTTAAATTTTTAAGCAGCTTAAAAATTGCAAAGCACCTGGGACATAGCTTAAAAATGTAAGCTGCTCATACTTACAAAACGTTCTAGCCGTTCAAAACGCATAATGTAGTCAAACACAGCAAGTGACTCTAGATTTAAACTGAAGCCCATCATTAGGGCAAAAAATTCACTATGATCAGAAGAATCGGGTACCATACTGGGCAGCTGGATGTCGATGACGAAAATACCACCCTCATAGGGCGTGCCGACGGGACCGGAGATGGTGCCGCAGAGATGCGTGAGGTCGGCGCCGCCGGCGCCGTCATAGAGGGCGATGCTCACGCCGGAGATCGCCGTGTCCCGGTTGAACTCCACCACCTCTTTCTGAACCCTCGACGTGTCGAACATCCTCTCGCCCTCTTCCTCCCCACAATCCAAGGAAAAAAGTGACCTTTTCTTACAACAACCGATCGATTGCAGCGGAGACCAGGATCAAGTGGACAAAACTGCAAAGAGATTCCAGGATTTCTTCTCTTCTTCCTCTTCTTCTTCCCCCACTGTTCTTTCGCTCCCGCCCGCCGCCCGGCTATCGGAGGAAACCAAGAGGAGAGAGAGAGAGAGAGAGAGAGAGAGAGAGAGAGAAATCCGAAACGGTAGGGTAAAGTGGTAAACTCAATTCACTCGAGTTCGATTTCAAATTATTACAGAAAGAGGAATTTACATCCACGCCACCCAAAATTGTAAATATTACATTTTTATTTAAATACCTAACATCTCTTGACTCAAATTTTACAAAAATAATAATAATAATAATATACTTGTAATATTTATAATTATCTCTTACAAAAAATATAGATTGCCACTCGGTCTATATTTAGCTCGAATCAAGCTAGCTAAATTTATTGAACTGAATTATAATCCATGGTTATGTTTTGTAATTTTATCCTACCAAATTTGAATAATAATTGGATAATATTAATCTAGATCAAATTTGGCTTAAATATTATTTTTTAAAATAAAAATAATATATTTTTTCATGTAAGATAATTTATTTGTTTTATAAATTAAATGTGAGATGAAATAATTTGAGTATGCATTGGTAAGTCGATGAATTGATTCATATTTAAAATCCAACATAAACTACTTATTTTTTAGGTAAATTGTATTCGAGCTCCAAGGTTAGATGAGCATTAAAAATTAATCTCAACATTTTAAAAATCTTAGTTTATATTTTTGATGTTGTAAAAATGCTACAGTTTTGAATCATTTTTTCAAAATTCACTATTTTTATTAATTTTTTTAATATAAAATTTAATTATTTTTGACTAATTTGAATCATTTAAAGGACCATTATACCCTCTATTCTCAACCAATTTTATTAATTTAACAAAAATTTTAAATTTAATTTTTTACATCTTTTATTTTCTATGACCTAAATATTTAAAATTAAAAATATTAATATTAATATTTTAAAAATACTTTTAAAAAGTCATAAAGTTAAAAACGAGAATAATCATACAACATACTAATAGAAAATTAATAATTATATAACTTTTGTAATCTTAGAGATCCAAATTAATTTTTTTAAAAAGTTAATATTAATTTGTAATATTCTTTAGACCTTAAGGACCCAGATGCAATTTACCTTTTTTTTACATAATTCTTAAAGCAGCAGCTTCTAACTATTTTTTAAATGAAAAGTAAATCAAACATCTTTCATAAAAAAAATTTTGATAAATATTACATTTTATCGCATGATATTAACCAAAAATAAAAATCTGATAAAACCAAATCATGGAATAATAATGGGACGAGTTTGAGTCGAGTCATAAAAAACTCATACCTGTCTCGTAATATTTTAACCGCCACCTTGTATCCGCCCCATTCTTCTCTGTCTCATCCCAAATTTATAATTAATAATTTAATTTAAATTAAAATAATAAAACTATAACTATAGTTAGATTACAAAAAATTTGAGCCGTTCATCATATTATTTTAAGAATATTTAAATATATTTTGAGCGAAAAATCTTAAAACCTTAATATTTAGGCGGCAGCAAAAGAAGGAAATATCCATAACGTGAATTGATTTTAGGACAAATCAGCACTTTAGCGTGGTATTGAGGAAGAGAAAAATATATACTATTAAGAATAAAAATATAATTTTAATGATTTACTAACAAAATATTTTTTTTTCAAATAGATTTTGATTAAGCTTTAACTTAAATGTGTGTATGTAAGATTTTGTAATATTTTGAATGTGCATAGTATAATTAATTAAAAATAGATAGATAAGACATAAATAAAATTAAATTGTATGGCATGTAGGTAATTATCTTATAAATTTTTTTATTAAATACTTATAAAATAAATATTCTTCTAAAAATATCTTAATTAAATATATTAATATCAATTAATTAACATTATGGTTTTCACCCGTCATCTATTGTCTGTCTGATTTAATTTAATTATGATTATGGCCACAAACGATAGATTATAATAACTACCGATCATAATTTATTTATATATATATATATATATATAATAAATAATATATTTTAAATATTACTCACACACACAAAATTATTAATAATATTATTTCAATAATTAAATACATAAAATTAATATAATGTTTTATAATTAAAAAATAATATTATTTTATAAAAATAATTATGTAATTCAGAATTTTAAGATGAAATAAAAGCTGCAGTATAAAATATGTAATATTAATGTGTTTAGGATATTGTTAAATTAATATTTATATTAATTTTTGGACAAATTACGTTCAGATTCTTGAGTTTAACGCTTAATATTGTGCAGATCTATATTTTTAAAATTATAACATCGGATTACTAAGTTTTAATAAATTATCAAATGGGTTCTTTTTAAATTTTTTTATTATTAAATTTTTTAAAATTACCATTTTATCCCTGCCACTCTTTCTCCTCCTGATCCGGCTGAGCAACCCACTAGCGGCCGCTTGGCCAGCGCGTGTGCACTGGCAGGCTGCGTGCGCGCGTGTGCGGGATCGGAAGGAGAGAGAGATTCCGCCTCTCTCTCTGTCCTCCCGATCCCTCGCACGCGCGCGCGGGCTGCACTTGCGGCGGATCGGGAGGAGAGAGAATGACATGGGTAAAATTATAATTTTAAAAAATTTAAATAATAAAAAAATAAAAAATATATATTTGATAATTTATTAAAACTCAGAGACCCAATATTAAATTTTAAAATGTGGATATGCACGATATTGAGCGTTAAACTCAGGGACTTGAACTTAATTTGCCCTAATTTTTTTTCTCACAAAAGAACATCATCATTTTTGACTTGGATTCCTGACATGACCCAGTTGGCCCCATTAGATGCCTGGCTCAACCAGTTTTTGACAAATGGAAGCCAACTGTAGCACTAGAAAACTCTAACCTATTCCCCTCAAAATCTAATTAATGCTCAAATTCATTAATCTTTTTGAAAATTTACATACATATAACAAAAAAATTATTTATTTTCATATTAAATACCGAATATTTGATATTTACAATCATTATATTATAAAGTGTTCCCGGTTATTATTACCTTTTTGTGTTATTATTTTTACATTTTATCTTGATACATGATTTTTAAGATAATAAGAAAAAATAGGATTAATATATAAAAAATATTATAAATGAAAATCTAATTTCTCAAGGTGATCAAAATTTTTTGAAATATATCTACCATAAAAAAAGTAAATTTAATTAATTTCTTATGTAAAATAAATTTAATTTTATAGAATATTGAATAAAGAAGAAAGATAAATGGAGAAATGTGTAAGTTGTGTTAGAAAGCAATTTTTAATATTAAATTTTTTTTACGAAGAATGCAAAATGAAAAATGAAAAACATTTTTTTTAAAAAATAATTTAAAGAAAATTATTGTTTTAAAATTTATAATTTTGTAATTATTATTTTCAATAAAAGAAATAATTTTTCTTTATTTTTTTATTTTTCTTATTATAAATATATATTTGAAATATTACATCATTATTTTAGTTTGATGATGATTAATCGTCGATTTTTTTATTCTACAGTTTGTCTAATTTTTAAAATCTTGATACTGCGTATATACTTTTTTTTAGGAGATATATTGGATTGATGTAAAAGGAGTCATAAAATTGATTTATAGTTTCGTTATTGTTTTTATTTTTATTTTTTTATTTTTTATAGTTTCGTTATTGTTAACTTAAATGTAATTAAAATATTTAAGATATGTATGATATTTATGGTCACCATATGGAGGGGAGAAATAACTCAAATGAGTTAAATTAAAGAGATGATTACTTACATACCACAATATTTAGTTTTATTTATATCTTATCTATTCATTCTTAGTTAATTACGTTATGCACGCTCAAAATATAATAAAATCTTACATACATATATTTTAATTTATTTCTATTATAATGAGTAATCATAATTTTTTAATAATGTAACTATAGTTAGATTACAAAAAATCTGAGCCGTTCATCATATTATTTTAAGGATATTTAAATATATTTTAAGTGAAAATACTAAAATCTTAATATTTAAGTGGTGGCAAAGGAAGGAGACATCCGCGACGTGAATTAATTTTAGAACAAATCAACACTTTAGTGTAGTATTGAGGAAGAGAAAAATATGTACCATTAAGAATAAAAATATAATTTTAATGATTTACTACCGAATATTTTTTTTGAAATAGATTTTGATTAAATTTTAATTTAAGTGTGTGCATAACGTAATTAAGTAAGAATGAAAATGGGTAAGATATAAATAGAATTAAATGGTGTGGCATGTACGTAATTATAGTTAAATTAAATTCATTTAAATTGAACTTTTGGCTTTAATTTCACGTCGGACACGTTTGTCATTTGTGTTGGAGCCAATTTGGTCTAATCAAAATGCGATTCATTTCCATTGGTTACACGTGTGGCCGCTTCTTTTGCCATGTATCCGACACGTGACTCGTCCAATTTTCAAACGAATTATTAGGACTTTTGTGCACCTGACTTGTTGACCCGAAACAAAACCTGCAGAAATCACGATGTGGGCCCCGCGAGTGTTGATCCGGGTGCAAAGTACGGCGTGGGACCGGTATCGGACGGCGGAGAGGCGGCCTAGGACCGTCACCATCGACCGCTGTCCCGTTGCAATGGACCGCCGTGATGCTGTTCAGGAACCAAATGACCATTTTGCCCTCACAGGTTGCAAACGTTCTTTTTTTTTTTTGATTGTTGGTTGGAATTGTTTAAAATATAAAGGGTAAATTAGACTCGGATCTCTAAATTTAAGCCTTAATAACACACAGGCTCTGTTTGACATTATTGTGCTGTATAAAAAAGTGTTGTACTGTATAGCTGTATAAAAAAGTGCTGTTGAATAAAGCTGTTTTATACGTTTGGTAAACTATTGTTAAAAGTTGTCATCAAAAGCAGAACTTTTTGGTTAAACTGCTGTGCTGTCTAAAATATTTTTATTTTTGATTAAATTAGACATAATTTAAATACTTTTTATTACATATATTCTATAAATATATAATAATTAACTCATTCTAATAAATAATTAAATTTATGTGTCATTAATTTTATAATCTATTTTATATTATTTTATAGTTTATTTGTATATTACTTATAAATTTTTAAAATAAGTTTTGTTTATTTTATATTATATCTACATAAATATGTATATTTTTATTTTACTATATTAATAATATCATTTAATACTTTTTTATAAAGAAAATATGAAAATATGAAAATTACGTCAATTGCATATTTGGTCTAATGACGGGACGTGAGGAAGAAAATGACGGAAAAAATTAGCAAGATGTGTTCAATTAGAGATAAATAATGTTAAGGGTATTTTTGTCCATAATTAATTAGAGCACAATTACTTTTCTAAAAAGTTTTTTTTAAGTTTTTTCTCTACAGCTGTTTTTTAGCTTTTTGATAGCAGAAAACGGTTAAATAGCTATTTTATCAAACACAATTTTTATATTTTAGCTATATAAAAAAACACTTTTTAATACCAAAAAACTTTCCCAAACGCAACCTAAGTTTTTTAAAATTATAACATCGAAATTTCTAAATTTTAATAAATTATCAAAAAAAAATTATTTTTTTTTATTAATTTTTTTAAAAATTATTATTATACTCTCCTATCTTTTATAACCTGCGAGAGAGGGGGAGAGGTATAATGACAAATTTAAAAAAAAATTAATAATAAAAATCAAAAGGGACTCATTTGATATTTTATTAAAACTCAATAATCTCGATGTTATAACAAGGACCTGTGTATTATTATGCTTTAAATTCAGGGACTTAGGTGTAATTTACCCAAACATAAATATAGTTGCTAACAAATAATTTCAATTAGATAATATCATTGTAGAAATTATAGAATTCAAATATATATTCATGATAAAAAAATATGCTAATTATGTAGTTTGGAATTAAATAATTTTTTAAGTTTAATTTGAATAAGCCACAAAATGTGTATGGCCATGCCATTTGGAATGCTGTAGTAAATAGTGCACAGTGAATATTTTTGGTTGCTATTAATGTGATGCTATCGCAAAGTCTCGTTATTTTTTTTGTGTCAGAATTACATTTTTTGTTTGTTAAAATTATTGTTTATGATTTTTTTTAAATATATTTTGGTCTATAGTTGATCTAAAGATGTTGAGCTTTTTTTAAGTATTGCAGAATCACATCATTGACATCTGTCTCTATAACAATTTTGCATGATATTTGCCTCAGAAAGCAGCTCATCGTAGTATTACTCGTAAAAGGAGAAATATTTTTTTGTTAGGTTCATGATATTTAGCCTAATTTCTATGTCCGATCGATTACTACGTTACTTATTTGCTGCTGTTTACAAAAAAAATTAGAGCATTGAAGATTGATACACAGAATTTCTTATAAAGAAAAAATGAAGTTAAAAATGGAATCAAAGATCATAAGAGAGGCGATATTAAAAGTGGATCAATGTGATTTTTTTACGTCGACTGACTGAGGCAAAGGTTCCATTATATTCAAAAATATTAATATAAGGTAAATAATAAATCGAAATTATATCAATAAAAGAGAATTTTTTTGTTACTAAACTCAAGAAGATCTACCTCTTGGATAGAGTTTAAGGGATCATAAGTTCTTGATGTCGCCATTAGATTTCAAAAAAATAGCGTTATTTCAGTTATAATTAACTTGATACAATAAATTCAGCCCTATTTAGGCTATAACCTTTTGAATGATGAAATCATAAAATATGATATAATTAAATTTAAAATGAAAGTTAGAAAACTAAATTCCAAGAGGGGACCTTGTCAAATTTTTGTTTCCTATTTTTAAAATTTTTTAATTTTTCAAAAAGTTGTGAATTTAAAATCTTATTGGTCTAAATAGGCCAAATAAACATAATATCTTGCTTGTTTATAGTAAATATTTGATGGATGAGAAGAAATCATTGAGCAAATCATTGAGATTTTGCAAGAAGAGACCTTGAATTTAATTTTTTGTAATTTGGATCACTTAAAAAATAATAATTTGGATTCTAGCTTTTTTTAATTATGGGAGAATTGAATTATTTCCATATATAATTATAACAATAGAAAATAAGAAATAGCAAGTTGTATAATTATAATAGTTATCATGAATTCCTTACTATTCCTCTATTTGTACTATTTTTTTTTAAAGAATTATATGTTTATTCTTCTTGTAATTCTTTCGTGAATTACTCCTAATTCAAAATAATTTCATTTGTTTCTTCGATTCAACAAGAATCAACAAGAACGCAGTAGCAAAAAAGGTAATAGAATTCACTAAAAGTAGTAGCGAATATTAAAAATAATAAACTTATTTATTTTATTGATATATGTCATTATTAAATAATAAATGCTATGCGAATATATTATTTTATTATAGTTAGATCAACTTTGATGTGTAATTCGATTTTAGTGTCGAACAAAATTAGATGATAAGTTGTTTGCTATAGGACCTATCTAATTAGGCGGTTCAATCTGATTTTTATAACGCTGATTTGCACTCCTAGCTTGAAAATATCTCGTGCAGCTTAAAAAAATTTCTATAAGCCTACTTGTTTATAAAACTTAATTTTCATTAAGTTAAATTAAATTTATATGAAAATATTTTTTTTATCAAAAATTATAAATAATGTGAAATAAAGTTAATTATTATGTTGGAATATGTGAGGAATATGATATAAGTTAGATACTATTTTTGTAAGTATGCAGAATGTGAAATAAAATTATTTTTATTTTTAATTATATGTATAATGTGAAATATAGATTTTTTTTAATATTAAATTTTATGTATAGTGTGATATGCCTATTTAAAATTAAATCAGGTTAATTTAATTTGCCAAACAAGCAGGCCCTATATAGTTTAGGAATTTCTTTAGGCTACAAAAAAACGTTTTTGAACAATATAGCCACGCAAAATTGTAAGGCTTAACTATCGTGTTGTGAGTAGGGCTTTCGGATATTATTGAACTCATTTCGAGCAAGTTAAAGTTAATTTGAAATAAAAATATTTTAGATATTGTTCAGCTCAAAATCAGTTCAAAATCAGAGCCGGACATGATTGCCCAAATGGATTCAATTCCAAGCTGTCTAATTTGAAATCCGATTTTGACTCTGCGTTGGAAAGTACAAACTTTTGGATCATCGTACCAATCTGCATAAAAAAATATTTGGATAAATTTTACTTAGATTTTCGAGATCAGAGAAAGATTGTAAACTAATTCTAATTTTAACGAGTATCTAAGACAGGCTTTTTCAGCTACGATTTGGCGCTAAAAGTAGGACCCAAGCATAGCGGTCTCATTAAAATCTAAACAAATGTTTCGTAGATATTTTTCTCTCTTAATCTATTGAGATCACGTCTGTTCTTCTCTGTAGTAGATTTAAATTTATCGTTCGATTAGGGTTGAAGAAGCAAATTTTGAACCAACTAAGCAATTAAGGGATTATGCAAGAAGATGAAAAAAAAATTTATAAAAACTGAGATTAATTAACAAAAAAATTGAATTCAAACACATCTTTAAAAAGTCAAAAACTTGCGGCGTTGAACCTTAGCTTGATCCACGTGAGCTGTTTTCAGTGAGGAAGAAAAAAAAAATTTAATAAGGTTGAAGAAGGGTACTTTGGTAACTTCACAATAAAATTTAACTCCATTTTTCACTTTTATTAACTGTTTAGAGTGAGGATGAAGACCAAAATAGCACTAATTTAAAAAAAAAAAATAATAATAATAAATAAATTATTTTAATTATTCTACATAAATTTTAATATAAAAAAAATTTACTTCACATACTCAATAATTTTTAATAAAAATATAAACTTTATTTCACATCTTTGATCAAAATACTCGATTTGAATATTTTGATCTAGAATGTGAAATAAAGTTGATATTTTTATTTTAAATTATTTAGTATGTAAAGTAAAATAATATTTTTTATATTTGAATTTGTGTAGAATAATTTAAAAAATATATTTTTTATTATTTTGTTGTTTTTTAAATTAGTACTATTTTGGTCCTGTTTTGGTCCTATTTTGGTCCTGTTTTGGAATAATTACATACATACCACACAATTTAGTTTTATTTATGTCTTACCCATCTATTCTTAATTGATTATGATATACATATTTAAAATATTATAAAATTTTACATACACATATTTGAGTTAAAATTTAATCAAAATCTATTTGAAAAAAATTATTCTGTTAGTAAATTATTAAAATTATATTTTTATTCTCAATGGTACATATTTTTTTCTCTTCTTTAATATCACACTAAAGCGTTGATTTGTCCTAAAATTAATTTACGTTGCGGATGTCTCCTTCCTTTGCCGCCACGTAAATATTAAGATTTTAAGATTTAATCTCAAAATATATTTAAATATCTTTAAAATAATATAATGAACGGCCCAAATTATTTATAATCTAACTATAATTAAGTTATTGAAAAATTATAATTATTCATTATAATAAAAATAAATTAAAATATATGTATATAAAATTTTATAATATTTTGAATATATATAATATAATTAATTAAAAATAAATAAAATATAAATAAAATTAAATTATGTGACGGATAATTATCCAACATAATATTTCTTCAGTCGGTGAGAGTTGGCCCGTTATGCAGTCAGGCGCGTTCTAAACCTGCTCCGGCGGAGCACCCGAAGCCTGCCAGTTTCCTTTTTAATCAGAATAAATTTCAGAAATTACAGTTGAAACCGATGACGCACAGCGGCCAGGGAGAAGCGGAGGCTGAAAGTGAGAGAGAGAGAGAGAGAGAGAGAGAGAGAGAGAGAGGGTGGGGAAGAGAGAGAGAAAAAGATATATATGGGGGCTGGAGAAACGCAGGAAGGAGAAGAGAAAGAGGAGAAAGGGGGGGCCGAACGGAGAAGTGGGATTAGGATTCTTGGGCTGCGAAGCGGTTTAATCGGAGAAGTATTTGAAGATTGAACGATCCTGTTCGGTGCTCCGATCGCTTCCTTTCGGAGGTGGGTGGAGCCGCCTGATCTTGGAATCCGTCCGTTTTTCTGTTCCGATCTCCTCTTCTTCGCGGTTTCTCCATTGATTTCTGTGGGGGAGACGGTGGTGCTTCGGAGGAATGTGTGCCGTGGACGGAACCTTTTGAGTTATATAGCTGATTTTTTTTGGTTTTGAGAAATGGATTTTGCTTAATTGTCGGCCTTGTCTTGTTCATCTTCTTCGTCTTTTTGTTGGAGCTATCGTTTAGCTAATGTGGGTTTTTCTTTTTGAGGTGAAATCCTTTGCTTTGTTACTCGGACTTCAGTTGTCAAGTTTAGTTTTTTGTTCAGAAGATTGTGTTGATCGGTCTGTGAAGAATCGGTTATGGAGCTTGTCTGCTGAATTCTTAGTCAATGTATTCATTTGAAAGATTGTGTTGATCTTTGCTAGTTTTGATTTTAAAGTATTGTCTTTATTTTATACCTAATCTGCATATATTTTCTGAAGCTTTTGCTTTCTGAACGATTGTTGAGCTTATCCTTTTCGGTTTAGGGAAAGAAACTATCGAGGTTCTGATCAGTGGTTGGCTTTATTTATTTTTTTTTAAAGTAAATCTGCAAATCAGAACCGCCTTCTGCTGTGTTTTGTTGATCAGACTGATCTCTTGGTCACTGCATTTGGTTTCATTGACTGTTTCATTTTCTTCCAAACAGGATTACAATTTGCTCAATGGAAGATCAACAGATTAGTTTTGGTGCTGGCTGCAATATGCATAGAAGCTTTGTTGTCAGCACACTTGTTGGCTGCAATGCAGTTGATGGAGGCTTTGTTACCAAATTTATGGATACTTTATAATCTATTTTTGCTAGGGGCATGGTCCTGTTTTGGTCTGAAATGACTGAACTGTGAATTCAGATGCTAGAACTGTTACTTGGAACAGCTTTGTAACTATTTTAGCTTCATTCTGTACCTATGGCTGAATCACTGAATTGTGCAGTTATGGATTCCATCGTAGTGAAGAAAATAAAGAACAATTAAAAAGTATACCTATCATTTAAAGGTGTTTCATCAAAGGATAAATTTTAATTGCAGATTGGGTGCACTTACCTTTGTTATTCTGCATTTTCTCCAATGGGTTTGCCTCAAGTACCTCCCAGTGTTACCGATGAAGTCACGGCGCTGAGCACATTTGTGTCGATTCCTCCTAGGTTTGGAGGTATTGTTAACCGCGATTTAGATGGATTGCATGTAGGTAGCACTAGTAGAACATCAAGTGACTTTTCATGCTCCTCAGTTACTGATTTCCAGAGAAAAACTACATTAGAGCTCCCAAAAGTGACGGATGGGCTATTTAAGTGTAAGAGTGCTAATGATGGACCTGCAAACTTTCATGGTCTTAAGATTGATTGCAAGGATAAAAGGGGATGGATAGTTCCTAGAGCTGGAGAGGATGCTCACAGACCAATGATGAGAATTGTGGGTTTCGAATCCGGCCATCGGGTTTCTGTCATTGGGTCAGGGAAAGTCATATCAGATGAAACTCATTCTGATGTTGCCTCTGATAATGCAAACGGGCCACTTGTGAGAAAACGCATGCTGTCTCCTCTGAATAGCATGCTGCGTAAGCATTTCCATGGAGAGGTTTTAAATCTTGCAGATAGTGATCATCCTGTTGATTCTGATGAAAATGTAAGGGGGGAGAGCTTGTCTTCCTCAAATGATTGTATGAAAGCTAGTATCAGTCGCCTTAGTGATTGGAATAGTGTACTTATGAATAATAAGATAAGTTCAGGTTTGTTCATTGATGGTCCTTTGCTTGACAACAAGGAGGCCTATTCTCTCTTTCCATCTTCAACTTCTCGAGGTTTAGACAATAAAACCGATACAAGTGGCTTACAAACCCCTGGGAAAATTGCCATGTTGCACCAAGTGATTAACTCACCACCCCTCTCTTTGTCTCCCCTTGGTCCTCGATGGTCTGAGAGAAGGAATGTTGTTGGCACATCAAGGAACATTGTAGTAGCAGAGAATGAATTTCCAGGTTTCAATGATTCTAGCTTGGCATATGGAAATTCCCTTGGAGATACATTATTATCAAAGCATAAGTTTGGAAATATGAACAATTTGTATGATGAATTTGTTTCTCATGAACATACGTTGTGGGACAGCCAAGAGTCATTTCCTACTCACTGTATCAAATCTGTCAAAAACTTGAACATCCTTCCTGTCAGGCGGTCGCTGGTTGGCTCATTTGAAGAATCACTTCTTTCAGGCCGATTTTCATCTGGGAAAGTCAGTCAGGTCCGTATGAGTTTAGCATGCTGCTTAAAGTTTGATGCTATCTTCAGTTGCATGTTATATTGAATTTCTTGTTCTGTTTGGAATCTTATGGCAGAGAATTGATGGTTTTCTGGCTGTTCTAAATGTCACTGGTGGTAATTTTTCACCACAATCTCAGAAACTTCCTTTTGCTGTCACAAGTGTTGATGGTAATAGCTCATTATTATATTATGCATCGATTAACCTTGCCAGCAACTCACCATCGAATGAATGCAAAAGCCCGAAGTTTAAAAGAAGCCTTAGCAATGATGATGCACATTCTGTCAAGAATCGCTTACGCATCCCTGTGAAAGGGTGCATACAGCTGGTACTTGGTCTCTTAGCCCTTAAAATTGTTATCCTGGTTTAAACAATGTCAGTATCTGAGTGTGCATTAAAATCTTTAAAAATGAAATTTTGGTAAGCCAGAGCTGGAAGTATAACGGTACTGCAGTTTAAAGTGTTTCCAAAAAGAAATATGTTCAATATGAAGTTTGTCACTTTTACCTTTTGACGTTCAATAGTCTAGAAATGCCTATCAAACCTTCAGTCAGCTTAACCCTGATTAGCATTTCAAGCGTTAAGTACATTTTTTTATCATTTTAGCTTGCTTGTGTCTCTCAGTTTTGTAGACCAATACTTTCATTTGATGTCTAATGGACCATTTGATATTAGGATTAATATGAGCTTAATTCAATATCTTGGATAGTGAAATTGGCAAAACATTTGGTTTATATTAAGTTGGATTGGGACAAGTTTAATTTTGTTTCTAAAGCTTTTGAATAAACAAAATCCCTTTGTGTTCAGCCTGATGTTGTTTATTTGCAGTTTTTACCTTGATTGAACTTGCTATCCTTATGAATTTTAAGTATTTGGTTTCCATCATAACAATTTTCATGGAGTGAATTCAAGTGGCCTTCACAGAAATGACCTTTTTAGGGCCTGTTTGGAAAGTAGACTAATTTGGTCATGTCATTAAATTTGTATTTACGAGTTTCAGAGAATAAAATCGAGTTTCAAGGAAATTTATGAGTTTATCTTGAAATCTGTGTATGATGGAAAATAAAGTTAGTTAATTATATTAAAAATTACGTGGGATGTTAAATATAGTCGATTGATGTATTAAAAATGATGTAGACTATGAAATAAATTAGATTTTTTATATTAAAAGCTTGTAAAATGTGATAGAAGTTTTATTTTTTATAATGAATGGATTATTTTAGTTTTGGCATAACCAAAATGATGTAGAGATCAAACAGGCCCTTAGACAATGTCAAACTTGTGAGGCACGAGAAATTCTCCATGGTTTTTTTTTACTTAAAAGACACTTTATATAATTTGGTTATGTAAAATTTTGTACAAGTTCATGGGTTTATTTGATAATCACATCTAGGTCCAGAACACTCTCCCCATAAACATCATAAAGCCTTG
This sequence comes from Apostasia shenzhenica, assembly GCA_002786265.1. NCBI lineage: Eukaryota > Viridiplantae > Streptophyta > Magnoliopsida > Asparagales > Orchidaceae > Apostasia > Apostasia shenzhenica. The sequence continues at coordinate 5,080,886 of KZ451980.1, forward strand.
ACTTGTTACAAATATATTAGATGTTAGTATATCTCAAAGACTTAGTTAAAAAATGTGCTAACTGATCATTAGAAATTTAGAACTGTTAAATGACATAATGACATTCCTCACTGAACTTTCTTTTTGAAGAAGTGGTAATCATTCTCTATGTATTTTGTTTTCTTATAAAAGACACAATTGGATGTGATATACATAACAACTTGATTCTCAGAGTACTTCATAGGCTCGAATGGCTAAGCACTAATTTCTACATTAATTGCTTAAGCCATGCAAATATTCTATAAATGCTATTGCCCTATGCTCTACTGTAGAACTAGATCTTGCTATCATATTTTGCTTTTTACTCTTCCAAGATATTAGGTTCCCTCCCAATAGGTAAATCTATCTTTACAATGACTCTTACAGGGCGATTTAAGAAACTAATTGATCGTACTTAAAATAAATGAAATTTCAAGTATGGCTAGGAAGTTAAGTTTATTAATTGATTTGCAATATATATTAGATACCAACTCTTCTTGTTTGGGCGTTGGCTTGACATTAGGATCCATAAAAATATCAACTGATCTAGTTCCCAACATATCAACTTCTTTGAGCATATTTATAACCTCTATGATTTGTATATGTCTTCCCCTAAGTAGGCAATTTCAATGCCCAAAAAGTATTTGAAATATCTGAAATCCTTAGTTTGAAATTGTTGATGTAAATGACTTTTTAATTTGAAAACTTATTAGTGTCATTTCTTGTGATGATATCATCTATGTAGACAATAAGAAGAATCTACCTTCAGAGGTTGATGTCCTGTGGAATATTGAATGATCCAACATACCTTAAGACATGCCAAATTGAATTAGTGCTGAACTAAAATTCTTAAACTAAGCTTGAGGAGACTGCTTTAGCTTATATAGTGACCTCTGTAGGTTGCAAACTAGTTAATGCTTAAACATAAGTGGTTGCTCCATATAAACATTCTCATCCAAGTTTTCATGAAGAAGTACATTATCAATATCGATCTGATGTAAAGGATAATGAGAAACTATTGTTAAAGTAAGAAATAGATGCATTGAAGCTATCTAGGAAACTAAAGAGAAGGTATCCATATAGTTGATTTCATATATCTTAGTGTTGTCTTTTGCTACAAGCTTAGTCTTTAGACAGTCCATTGAGCTATTAAGGGAATCTTCATAATATACACCCACTTACATTTAACTATTGATGTTCACATCAGGATTCATTGTTGAATCCCAGCCGTCTATGTGGCTCCTTAAAGATGCTATACTTAACCTTTGCTTTGCAGATCTCTAGCTTTGCAGAATGATGATTGGCCTCCGCACCTTCCGGAGACGACACCACAGCTGCAGCATCCCCACAAACATCGGCTACGATGATGGTGCTGTTACCCTTCATACCACCAGCCACAATGTTTGAGCCGCCGACCTACGTACCATCGGACACGATGGTTGAACGCTTGCTCTGCATCACATTGGGCACGATGTTTCGCCGGCCCCACCTGCGACTGTCAGAACACCACGACAACACCGCTTTTTGCCAGTGCGGACTTCCACCAAGAGCCCGCATGCCCAGCACAAGTCCCCATGAGGCTCGAAGACCAAGGATCCACATGCTCCAAACCGCTGCGAGTTCCCATATGGCATGAAGGTCAAGAAGCCACTTGCTCCATCCACTACTGTCAATCCCTTCAAAAGCTGACAGAAGCAGTATCGCCAGTATGGACTCAACAGACAAAGCACCCAACACTCATTCCGACGAATCCGCCGGACTCCACTGCAACTCTCCTATAAATGCTCCCGGGCGAGCCACGCTGAAGAGGACAGCGGGGGGCAAGAAGGAGAAGGAGAAAGGAGAAGGGGACGGACCAGACGAAGTCACCACATTCACTCAGGATACACCTTGAGATACTTGTACATTGCTTGTAATCCTCCTGGTCTCTCCGACCAGACCCTGTCTTCCTTAGTAAAATTTCTTCGTTGACGCCCGGTGGACGTAGGAGATCTTCTCCTTGAACCACCTTAAATACTCTATAGCTTTATGGTTAGAAAAGCTAGGAATCATCTTTAATAGATTTAATAGTCTAGGGTGCTATGAATTTGCATTGAAGTAGTATTGGCCATAAGAGTTGAAAATACAGTCATAGTCAAATGATATAATCCTTAAGACTCGTACCGTGTGCTAATTACCTTTCAAATTCGCAAATCTCTATATTAATAGAATTGGGGGTAGGTTATAGAGCAGTTTAAGAATTTTGGAAGTTTGTTAACATATAACAAAGGATTCATGTAGCCGACCCCACCTAGTGGGATTAAGGCTTGGTTGTTGTTGTTGTTGTTGTTGTTGTTGTTGTTAACATATAACAAACAAAAAAAAGAGAACTCTGTTAAATAATAGATAGAGGATAACAATAGAAAAGTAGGAGCAACACTAATAAATTTTTTTAATGATGATATAGATCTATCAACAAACATGACATTGGTATAATAAAGAGGTTTGTTGAGGTGAATGAAAGTGGATATGTTACTAGGCATATGCTTAGTGGAACTTGAGTTAATAATCTAAGAATTAGGTCTAGCAATGTGGGAGAGACAAGTTGTGGATGTGTTCCTAGCCAAGGTGATTATAAACTAAGAGATACCCCTCTGGGAAGCCTACAACTTAAGTAGTTTATAGTACTCGACATGATCAAATATGATAGATTTGACATTGGAGGGCTTGTCGCCAAGAAATCTCTCTTGAAAAGATGGATGCTAATGCAAGTAAGGCCGCATAGAATTCTTTAGAATTGTTGTGTTTGTGATCTAATGGAGGTAGAGGTGGGTCTTGATGGAATGTCACATATAGAAGCCTACAACTTAAGTAGTTTATAGTACTCGACATGATCAAATATAATAGATTTGACATTGGAGGGCTTGACGCCAAGAAATTCCTCTTGAAAAGATGGATGCTAATACAAGTAAGGCCGCATAGAATTCTTTAGAATTGTTGTGTTTGTGATCTAATGGAGGTAGAGGTGGGCCTTGATGGAATGTCACAAATAGATGAGGAGTGTGGGCTTGATGTTGAATTGCATAAGTATTAGCATTTGGTCTAAGTCATGATACTATGGGGTTGACGGTCCGTGTGAGGGAGCGTGGTGCTGGATTTGTATTGGACAACACTGTTTGAATTCTATTGAATGTTCTCCATTTGTTTGCTTTTAGGCCTTAGGCGTTGCTCTCCACCCTTTCACATTCTATCAATCTTCTTTATTGCACTGTTGGAAAGCCTTGAATTGATCGACAAGATCAAAGGAATCTTTACTGGGAAAAAATCTCCGTGACATCCTTTTCCCTTGACTTCGTGGATCGGATGTGAAAGGTGAGGAGCAAGGGCATGGTGAAGAAGTTCTAGGTTGGGTGGTATAGGGTCATGGGCTTCGATACTTATGGATACCAGATTTTTTTTTTTTTTTTTTGAAATTTGAAGATTGAAGAAGTTTCTAAATTTGTAGTTGTATATGCATTCATATATATGCATGCACATATAAATATGTTTTTGTATGTACATATGGTTGAGGGTGGTTAACTTATGCAATTCCTTTCCTCTGTGCAATTCTGCGCTCATTTCTCCAGGTCCTTAGCAACCCCGAAAGAACTCCTGTTCACACATTCTTTTGCAACTATGATTTGAGCGATATGCCCCCAGGAACAAAGGTATGATCCACTATAGGAAAATCTGTATATGTTCCTCACTCATTTTATGCTGTACAGTATTGTTAAAGGCTTTGAACATGCATGATCTGTTAATGACTGCCGCTATGGGCTTTTAAGTTATAGTATATATGTGTGTATGGAAATTTGCTTCAATTACTTTCAAAATTCAAATGCATGATTGAGATTGTGTTCTCTTGTTTTATGCGGGGTCTGAAATTTCCCTTGTGTTAACCTGTTCTTTGGCATATAGGAGAAAGATAGTTCTAAGCGAAATACGTGAAGAGGTCTAAGTTTTTTTAGTCTATTCATGATCTGAAGCCTAACAGTTAAACCAATGGTGAAGAATGATTGAAAAGAAATTTGTACTAATCATGAAATATAGAAGTGCCTTTTGGGCACTGTATATCTTTATCCCTCTATTCATGCTATCATGCATTTAGTGGTATTTTCTGCATATCGCCAGATTAAGCACTGCACAATCACTATTCTATTCAAGTTGAGAGAATCAACAGGAAGAGAGATAAGTCAACGTATCAACAATTTGAATGAGTTAGGGTAATCTGTAGTTCTGATGGACCACTGTAAATATCTGACTTCTAGGTTCAAGAGAGTCATGGATCTTCTGTCAATATGCAAGTATGTGTTTGTGTTTATATAACTTTAGTTGCCTGACATTCTTTCGGCTATTGTTTCCTTTTAATTCATATTACTGTTTCCAACTTTTTGTGCAGACTTTCATGCGTCAGAAGGCAACACTAGCAACATCAAGTTCCCCCTTGCAATCAGTAAAAGATGGATTGAGAAGCCAAGATACATTGCTTCCTCTCAAAAGCGAAGGTACTGAAAGCAATCACAAATATTTCAAAGAGATAGGGCAACCAGTATAGTTCGACAGATTTTGGTAAAGTCAAACTCAATTTAAAACTTTCTTTTATCTTGAACCAAACACAATTCTTGCTTGAATTGTTCAAGTTCGAGTCTAATCAAATTTGAAACAAGTCAATTTTGAATAAATTGAATTGAATGTATGTTACATATTTAAAAAATCAGCGAATGAAACAAGTCAATTTTGAATAAATTGAATTGAATGTATGTTACATATTTAAAAAATCAGCGAACTTCAATACACATATATTTGTAGTGGAGGAAGGCAGGGGGAGCCACGATACAAGACCCGAGGGGGTGGGGCCAAGGTCACTGCTGTATAAATCTAGTACAGGAAAAGTGAATAAATTAGGAAGAATATTTATAATATAAGATAAAAGAATAATTTAGTTGAATATTTTCAAGATACATGGTCAATATTTTATGTTCGTAGTTTATTAAAATTCATTTTTGAGTTTACTTGGAATTGATTGACCTAGCCCCTACAGGGAGGTTGAATTATAATGAGATTGGATATGAATTTGTTGGTTGTACAGGTTCCTTGACTACCGACTTTGTTCAACATTCTGTTTTAATGAGTGAATCACAAAACTCAGGAGGGGTCAATACCATGCCATTATCATCCATCAAAAGCTGTGAACAGCAAAGTTGCTTTGGTCCTTGCATGAATAATGGAAACGATGCAAGCAGAGATGGTGATGTAACCAATCCGAAGCCTAGTAATAGCTCTGTCAAAGTCAATGACAATATGTCTGGAACTGCTGCTCTTCGTTATGCTCTACATCTTCGGTTTCTATGCCCCTTATCAAGGAAATGCTGCAAAGCTGTACAAAGATGCAAATCTGATCCATTTTCTGTGCCCCATATAAACAATAAAGATTTGGAGGCGGAGCGTCGCTTTTATTTGTATAGTGATCTTCGAGTGGTGTTTCCCCAGCGCCATTCTGATGCAGATGAAGGCAAGGTATGAGACTTTATTTTTCTATTGAAAAGTTATGAATGTGGCAGCTTCCTAATGGTTTTGTATGAGTTCTTGATTGACAAAGTTGCAAAATGGGCTGTTTGTGGTGTTTTGGGCTACAGTATCTCTTTGTAGATTGTTTGCATGCTTTTACCATTAAATAAATCACTGCTGGTGAAGTTTTCATTTCATTGCTTTGATGTACTTGATGCTGAAGAATCAGTATCCTTTGTGCACCTTATTGAACTAAAGGACATACGTCAGTATCCTGCAAATTATGAACCCCAAAGAACATCAGAAGATTCGAGTCCATCTAGCTGATAGCTCAGGTTCTTATGGCGGGACAAGACTAGAAAAAATCACCTTTAGGGCTGGCTTTGATCCCAATAGAGTGGAGTAGATTTGATTTTTTTTCGCTCTAAGGACTACCAGATTCTGGGGGCACAGTTCTTACCTTGGATCTTAAAATGTGCAGTCTCCTCCCATGTTTTTTGTGCTTTATTCCTTTTTGTCACAGGGTTTAGACTTGTCTCTTTTTCAGAGCTGAAGTTGTAACTTGTCTCTTTAGAGAAGGGGATTGATTTAGGGGTGGAGCAGGTTGTATCATCTTGATTGATGCAAAGATTCTCAGACATAAATTTCCTGATTTTTTTCTGTTTTAGATATCCTGGAAAGTGGCTTAATGGCTTCAAGAGTTTGAGCTTCTTCGTCCTTGATTTTACTAGATGCTTGAACCTTCTCTCCTTTCTATTTCCTTTACGTATGAATCAGCTTTTGATGAAGTCATCAGCACTGTCACATTTAGAACTTTTGTTTTGTCCTTAACTTTCTCCACATTCTGAGTACTACTTCTGACTAATATTGTTCCTTTTCCTTCAGCTTTTGATGAAGTCATCAGCACTGTCACATTTAGAACTTTTGTTTTGTCCTTAACTTTCTCCACATTCTGAGTACTACTTCTGACTAATATTGTTCCTTTTCCTTCAGCTTTTGATGAAGTCATCAGCACTGTCACATTTAGAACTTTTGTTTTGTCCTTAACTTTCTCCACATTCTGAGTACTACTTCTGACTAATATTGTTCCTTTTTCTAAACATTATCAACATTATCTCCTGAATTGAGACAACGCATACCAAACATTTTTTCTCTGCTACATTGCAAATCATATTTCCGTTTTGACAATTGATGCATCAAGTTCTCTTGCAAAACAAACTGAACTTGCACTTTTACTTGAAGATATAGAGAGCATTAATGCATACAGTTTTATGTTTGTATGCAAATGCAGATTTTTAGGTATCCAACAACTTCATCTCAAATTTGTTGCGCCAGTTTTGTAGTTTAATTTTATCATTAGTACCTTGTTTGCATCATATATTGGCTCTAGTTCAAGGACTTCATCCACTTTTGGCCAACCTATTTTTTTCCTCCAGCTTCTTTTTGCCAATCTACATGCATAATCCATTTTAGTCTATTCCCTGTATTTTATCCTCCACAAATATTAATGTTTTAGAGATTACATACACAGCACAAGAAAAATGTGAATCATATTAAACACTCAATTATCATTGCTTTTGGTGTACATACCCCTATCCTTTAAGGATTATGTCTTACGTATCCTAATTGAAGTCAATTCTTAACTCTTCACTACCATTTGTTGCGACATCCTCCTTTAGCCGGAGATTTGCTGCTTCTTAGTTTCCCTTTATGAGGAGAGCTTTCCTTACCTACCCTCCATTTTCATAGCAAACAATCATAATCAAAGGTTAACAATAATGGCTTGAGCTCTTCCAAGCATTCCATGGGAGCCTTCTATGGTTCCTGGCCGCATGCATCAACCATTGCTATCATGTATTCATAATGCCAAAGCTGATATCCGAACTTTGCTCCACCATGGTTACCTTGCAAATCTTGTTGGAAATATTAGGCTAGCAAGTCGGTCGAGCACATCGGAGCTCCAACTCAAATTCTGACTTAAATAGCTAATGGTATTAAAATAAAAATGATTACCCAACTCATAATTAGACCCGATCTAATTGGCTTTTTGGGGGTCATTTCCTAGATCTACCTTGCCTGATCCGATTAAGAACCGACTTGCTTGTTGATTAGAGATAAATTTATAATACACATATAATTATGTCTGTATGTATAAAATAATCATAAATTTCATTTGGATTTGGACTTTTGATGTTTTTAGGATTTATCTTTTAAAATTTCTAAATTGGTTGAAATTACTATGGTGTACTACAAATATTGATGATTTCTGAAAGTCATTGTTCTAAATTATTTTTAAGACTTAAAATATATAATTAGTTTGTAAGTATGAAATACTTAGTTATTTGAGCCTAGACTCTACCTGACCTGAACGATCCAAATATATGAGGAGTGGATTTTGAACAAGCCATTCTAGACCGGACTCAACTCGTTTGCAGGTCTAGGAAGGATCCCAGTGGAGCCCTCGGAGGCTACACTATGAGTAAAGTGAGATCTTGCCCATTAGCTGGCATGGGCTATGGATCTGAATGATGAGCAAGATGAGAAACAAAAAAAACAAAATAAAACAAAGCAAAGGGGCGATAGAAGGAATATTTTCTTGTCATCTTTAGAATAACAAACCCGACTTGTAACCTGAGGGATCTAATGCTGCATTTGCTAATATGTGGTCTAATTGCAGATTCAAGAAATTGTGTGATCAAAATTGCAACAAGGCTCACTATGCAAATTTGTGGATGATGTGGCACAGATATAAAAAATTAGTTGGGTGTAATTAGGATGGGTAGATGATGTGTTAGGATCCCTAATCTTTTATGTTATCGTCACTTTTCTACATTCTGATCTAAAACTGAAGCTTGGTTGTAATGGGTTGTGGCAGATTACATTGGAGCACCATTTTCCTGCAGATCCCAAGTACTTTGATGTAAGCAGTTGAACTAAAGTTCAGTGGGCCAGCTCCCTGGCTTCAATTGTAGATAGCTCCTGTATCTCCTGAATCAATCTGTAAATAAACTCCTTCCATTCCTAGTAATTACATTATCTTCCTCTCATTGTTTCTTTATTGTTTGTTTTATCCTTGTGTCAATGCTGTGGAGGTCATCTTGGGGGAAAGCATGATTTCATCATCACATCAATAGTTTTGATAGTTTTTTTAGTAAATATATATATGATTAGATTGTAACTCCTGTTTATGTAGAGTCTTATTGTTATGTTTTTACGATTTCTAGAATAATTTCTCGCTTACGATGAGTTTATGCAGGTGCAGACTAATTTAGGATTTAGTCTTTGTTTTGGTTGTTGTTCTTGTTGTAGTATATATGGTTAGGTTATATGTTTTTAGTGACTGTTCTTGCTTTAAAATACTACCTATCCATGTGAACTCTTTTTTTTTTTCTTCTTCTTCTTTTCCTTCTATTAATAATATAAATTTCCCCATCTTAGTTCCCAAGTTCTAGCTAAGCTTATATTTACATGTGTTTGACCAGTGTATTTGGATCCAAACTTTATGGAAAGAAAAATGATTATTTGCCTCTAAAAGTAGCTCTCAAGTTCTATAATTTTTGAGTATTAGCTTTAACTAATGTTTGAGTGGATACAATATACTATCTCCTCAATTTGTGAATAAAATTAATACTCAAAGGTCTTAGGAATTTTGAGGATTAGTTATTAGAGCCATGCATCATTGCTCCAAAAGAAATGTAGGATTATTTTTAGGGTAAATTGCATATGGGATCTCGAGATCAGAAGGGTATTGCAAATTGATCATAATTTTTTAAAATTTTTGATTTAAGTTTTTGAAGTTGTAAAAGCATTCTAGTTTTGTTCCAATTAAGATAATTGTTAAATTTTAATTATTATGTTGCAAGATAATTTAAGTATTATAAGTTTGTTTCAATTAACATATAATTGTTAATTTTTTATTATTAAGTTGTAAGATTACTTTTGATCATTAAATTCTTAATTTTTAAAATATTAATGTTAATATATATATTTTTAAAAATTTTAAATTTTTAGAGAGAAAAATAAGAGATAATGAGGAATTAAATTTTAGATTTTTTAAAATTTTTAAAGAAATATGAAGATAAAAGGATATAATGATTTTTTAGAATATATGAATTGTTTAAAATAGTAAAAAATAATCAAATATTATGTTTTTTTTTATCAAAAATGAATAGTTAAAAATGTGAGATTCTAAAAGAACAATCAATTTTATACTGTTTTTACTGTCCTAGATACTATAATTGTGATTTTTCAAAGCAATCCACGAGCTGTGGCAGATACGACAGGCTCCAGACGAATCGCTCCGCAACTATGTGGACCGGTTCTCAAAGATGAATGCTGAGACGAAGGACACCACGGATGATAGATCGACCATGATCTTCGTCCACAGCATTCTGCCCGGGGAGTTGTACGACTCTTTCGTCGACAACATGCCAAAGACTCTTATGGAGGCAAGGGCCCGCGCCGAAAAACGCATCCACCTGGAAGATGCGAAGGCCCTCAAGGCGAAAGCCAAACAGGAGGTCGCTTCGCCCCAGACCAAGAAGGGCGAGGCCCCTAGGACGGACCCGAACACTCCCAGGAGGAGTTTTCGAGATCAGAACTTCTCACCCTCCCACGGGAAGCGCAAGTTCGAGGGTGAGTCCCCACGTCCCGCCACTCCGGTCCACATTATAGAAGAAATCTTTTCGATCCTCAGCGATAAAGGTTTCATCAAAAACCACAGCGAATGCCAGCCACCGCAACCTGGTGAGGATCCCACAAAGTTTTGCAAGTTCCACCAACGTTACGACTATCTTCTCTTCGAGTGCCACTCTTTTCGGGCACTCCTCAACGAGTACATCGAGAATGGATACCTCACCGGGTACAAGAGGATCGAAGGACCCTTGCCGAAAGCGGCATGACTGCTCTTTTCGAGCGACGATCCCAGAGGGGCCCCCTCTTCGACGCCAGCCACATCGAAAGCCGACGGCAAGAAGGCCGTCCTTTCAATCTTCGGTTACCACAGCGGTCTCAGGACTCAGAGATATCAGGAGGTATGCACAGTCGAACTCCCCCTCTTTTGCCTGATATCATCTTCACTGCACGAGACCTTCCCAGAGGTGGGATAAATCGCGACGACCCCATCGTGGTCATCGCCGAAATCAGAGCCTGCGATGTCCATCGAACCTTGGTCGACACCGGCAGCTCGGTCAACATACTGTATCTCTGCGCCTTCAACGAGATGGCCGTCGGTCCCTGCAAACCTCTCCCCCCATCCATGACGATCTCCAGCTTCTCCGGCGACGTCTACCGACCCGCCGGATACGCCACCCTGCGCGTCGCCCTCGAAGAGGGTTCCAGAAGAATGGAGAGGGAGATCGACTTCATCATCATGGACGCTCCCTCCGGCTACAACGCAATTCTGGGACGCCCCGCAATCGCGGCATTCCAGATGGTCGCGTCTACGTATCATCTGTGTGTAAAGTTCCCCACGCCTTTCGGCGTCGCGACCATCAGGGGGGACAGGGCCGGCGCTAGCAAGTGTTTTGAGATAAACGCGCGTCTCCACACAGACTACATGGACCCCAGAGATCACGCCTTACCACCAGTCGAACAGAACGACCATGTAACCGTCGCCGACGGAAAAACTGTATTCATCTCTAAAAACTTTCCTGATAATGAAAAGCCCGCCCTGGCGGCACTACTTTTTGAGTATTTCGATGTGTTTGCCTGGGAACCTAGCGACATGCCAGGGATAGATAGAGCCGTAGCCGAACATCGGCTAAGCCTCAAACCAGGAGTAGCCCCCGTCAGACAGAAGAAGAGGGCTTCGGCGGCGAAAAACAACATGCGATTCGAGAAGAAGTCGAAAAACTCCTGGCCGCAGGATTCATTAGAGAAATCACCTACCCATTGTGGCTTGCAAATGTGGTGGTGGTAAAAAAGAATTCCGGAAAGTGGCGCATGTGCGTAGACTTTACGGACTTAAATAAAGCCTGTCCAAAAGATTTCTATCCCTTACCGAAAATAGACAGGCTCGTCGATTCTTCGGCAGGGTATTCAGTGATGAGTTTCGTCGACGCCTTCTCAGGCTACCACCAGATCCGAATGGCCAAAGACGACGAAGAGCACACCTCATTCATCACCGACCAGGGAACCTTCTGCTACAAAATGATGCCTTTCAGTTTGAAGAATGCTGGTGCGACCTATCAGCGCATGATTGACACTGTGTTCAAGAATCAGAGGGGGCGGAACGTAGAAGCATATGTCGATGACGTGCTGATTAAAAGTGTGTGTGAAACAACATCTCGAAGACCTCCGTGAAACGCTCGACACTTGCCGAACTTACAACATCAAGCTCAACCCCCTCAAGAGCATCTTCGGTTCGTCATACGGCAAATTCCTGGGGAATATGGTGTCGGCTAGAGGCATTTAGGCGAACCCTGAGAAAATCCAGGCTATATAAGAGATGAAGCCACCCCGAACAGTGCAAGACATACAGAAATTAAACGGAAGAGTCACGACACTCAGCAGATTCATTTCGAAATCCGGCGAACGCTGCCTCCCCTTCTTCAAAATTCTTCGAGGAGAAAATCAGGCATGGAACGAGGATTGTACGAAAGCTTTCCAATCTTTGAAAGAATACCTGCTGTCACCACCGCTGCTCTCCGCCCCGGTCCAAGACGAAGATCTC